>LKTO01000474.1:0-39113 GCA_001399465.1 Hymenoscyphus scutula | reverse complement strand
CTGTGTGGGTGAGGCTTACGACGTGGGGTGCATGGTGGAGGAGGAGGAGGTGGAGTGGAGGTGGTTGATACTGGAGAGAACTCGTATGGGCAAATGGCCAGTCTAGCCAGATGCTCTGGAGACTTCTCAACCCACGAACCTCGGTACTATAGACCGTACTATAGATTTCCTTTTCACACCTCGAATCTGTACCCTCGTACGGCGTACTCGTACGTAGGCATGGGGGCTATCTTTTCCCACACCATTGCTGCTCGAAAGGAACAGCAGACGTTGATCACTCTCGGTACTCGTATGTATGATTCCATCAAATGTCAGCGCTGACACCGACAATAACACACCATAAAGAGGATGCTAATCAGTAAGCTGGTCACCAAAATAACGTACTAGGTCGTACTCTGTCCTCGAAGACCGAGCTATGCTTTAAATATGGATGCTTACAAGTATCTCAACATATTCTTTCGGCATTTCCCCGAATCATGGTGACCGGGCCTCGGCAAAAAACAAACACACACGAGCCAGGAAAGTGTTGAGTTGAGCCTCAGGAAGGGCAACCTAAATGAAGATCCAACGGACTTTCAAAATGTCATGTTTTGCTTGCAACATCTCAGCGTCTCATCCTTACATCAGAAATGAGAACGGCCCCTTCCTTCCGCGCTTCCGCCCTCAGACTGGCGAGCCATGCTTCCAAAAGCGTAACGGCCGTTCTTCTCACTTTGCGAATCCCCTATGACTTGATGCCTGGTTCTTCGGGGATGTAACGGAGAAAGTACAACATCTTCATGCTCTCATCTGGCAAAGACCAAGCACTCCCGAGGCGAGGTCGTAATGCACCCAAAATATCGACTCGAGAACTTAGCACATCATATTACTTACAGTATGACATAACAGCATAAATGGCCCAACGGATGGGCAACGAACTCCCGAGAAATCCTTCTTTACCACTCTGCCGCAAGCAAGATTTCTCGTCACGCGAAAGTGATTGGAGAATCAGGCACAATTATCAATTACGTCTCTTCTAACGGAGTTGCACGGATGAGTGTTCAATCCGCAACACAAGTTACTCCTACTAGGCTCCCTTCCCAATCGAGACATTCGGGCTGTATTCCGACCCCATTGGATCTCTCACTCCCAAAGGTTTTAATTCAGGATAAAATCCAAACTCATCTCGATGCTATACTTTCAACTGGATCTGCAGCCTGCAGGGCCCACATGGTACATGATGTATGTACCGGTCCGGTTACATTCACCGGATTCAATTTCCAGAAATGAGCTGCACCCCAGACTTTCCAGAAGGTATTTTTAACCCCACAGGCTACAGTTTCCCCCGGGGGGGACGAAGCGAGCTGGAGCTGCCCCTGAAAATCGCTGCCGAGTAGGACAAATATGCCACGCGAGTGAGAAACCTCCCGACGCTGAAGGCTTTCGGGTGCATCGATTACGACTTCCTCTGTTGATATCTCCTCTAACCCCGAGAACTCACATACTTACAACACTAAGTACATCTCACCGAGTACTAGCATCGGTCCTTTTTCCACCTATTTTCGCCTTTTCAGCTCAGGAGTATTCTCTTAGCAAACTAAGCGGTCGCTCATCGAAGGGCCATATCGCCTACCCACTACAATTCAACCAATTTGCGTCACCAGCATCAAGATAATATATTCTAAACTCTTCATACATCATCTCGAACTCCATGGTCGGAAACATGGCACGAATAACCCCATGAAACCCCACCCCCACGTCCACGTTACTTGTGCTACCAAAATGTCTGTCACTCAAAAGTTACACTTAGGCGTCTTGACATATCAATCAACCCTTATTTCCTATCTCGCATTTCCATTCTACCTACCAATCTTCCCATCGGACTTCTCTTCCAAAACACCACCAAAATACAGCATTTTGCCAAGGATCAAATACACCGATTAACCTCAAAAGCAATCTTCGATTCCCAATCCTAGCACAAAATACTGAGCATCTGAACGTTCTCACCTTGATTCTATGTAGTGCAACACTTATCGGCAACACAACAGCTCCCTGACATTTGACAGTTCATCTCAATCACCCTCTCCGCTCCCCTCAATACCCACTCAAAAGCTGCCGTGGAACCCCTTCCCAATTTCGGTTTTCCTCCAGTCACTCCACTAAATTCACAGCATCTTGTAAGGCGTCAGATCTGATGAACTGTCACGTCGGACAAGGCAGCCTCGCATCTCCCTCTTCGGTTGTCGCGTGTCTGTTCGCGCTGTTCGCAAATCCAAAGACAGCTGCACCAGGCTGGAATCTTTCGCTTCCGATTTTTACGGCAATGAGTCTATGGGCTCGCAATTGAATTCCGGGTTCTGGGACCGTTCTAGACCCAGAAAGTGAATCGATGACTTGTCCTTCCAACAAGGCATCATCGCATCCACGATCCTGGGAGAGCTGATTTGGATATCGGGCGCGTTGTATCATGTGTCTCTACATCCCGATATGAGATCCAATGGGTTCACTAATTCGGTGAGAAATACTTCTCTTTCAAGGATTCCTCCCGTTCATCTAGGCGCGGAGTCGACCCAGCAGCTCTCAAAAGATAAAAAATAACTCCTTTCAGGATGTTTGTGACTCCACACCCTCAACATCGACACCAAAATTCCGACAACCGCCTAAGTTCCCTTCAAGCCATTAGGTTCGCATACATTGCGCGAGGCTTGCAACCATCAGTGATGACTTGTTCACCCAGCCTTCCCCCACACCATACGTCTTCCCTCCAATCCCAATCTTCTGAATTTTCCCTCAAGTGTGGACGTTATCTTGCATCGTGATTTCGGGAGTCCAATGCCTGTTTTGGTTCTCAGTCCTTTTGGATGCGGGTGTGGGTTGAGTTTTGATGCGACGTTGTTATCAAATGTAAGTTCTCAGGGTTGTTCGTCCTTGGATTTTCGTTTTTATATTTTTATATTATTCTTTCCTTTCTTTTCCTTTTTTATTATTTCCTCTCTAGTCCTCTCATGCAGGACAAAACGCGGGATTTTGCCCAACGTTCGGGCATATGGGTCATGCAACGCAAGTATTCCATTAGAGCCAGAAATCTTGCGTCCTACCTCCACCTTTACTTTTAATTCCTAATCTATGATCCATTGGTTTAAATTTTCTTCGATCTTTTGTGGTTTCTTGTTTAATTAATTCTTTGCTTTGCATTTTTCACATGCTTTTAATCCCAACCTACAGTAGGCGAGGGGGGTTAAACCCGTTTTCCTCATCTTTAGAGGGGGTTATGCTGGCTTCTATTTCTATTCGCTGTCGGGTCTTGTTGACGTAGCATTGTTACACTGGGAATATGAAGGGGGTGGGTTGTACGGGTGAGGGAGGGGGATGCATTTTTTCTCCCCTTTTTTGAAGGGGGGGGGGATGTAAGGAGGCAAGGGGTGAGCGAGGTGCGATTGGGCTGGTGTTGGGGTTGGTAAGGGGTTGGAATGGAATGTGAGGTTCCTGAGTGCAAATGTGATATCTCAGTGTTCTTTGTAGAGACGATCCTTATATATCATGGTTTTCCGAAATACATTTTTTATGTTTCTCCTTCCTAATTGTGTTAGTATACTTGTATTTTCCTATGTATGAGGATGATATTGAAAGTGAGGAGACAGACGGAGAAGGATGGAGGAGAGAGCTTTGTGAGAAGAGGAGAAAGGTTTTGAGAGGGAAGTTAGGATTGATTATAGAAGGAGGATAGCGAGGTAGTGATTTCCTTGAGATTCTGGAGTTGAGATGTGGGAATATCTGGAAAGGGGAAGAGGCAAGATATTTCTTTGTCTTTAGTGGGGATGTATTGTAATTTGAATACAGGGGTGGCTACTTGCAACCTAAGTAGCGAGGACCCCGCTTGTCTATTTAGAAATTAAATAATGAAAGTAGCTACTGGCAAAGCAATAAGGACTTCTTGTCTTTCTAAATCCTCACTCAATTGTTAGTTAGATGAGGAGAGGGTTTCGCAAGTTGTGGAGTACTATTCATGATGCCGTAGTACTCGCATAAAAGATCCAGGAGAAAAATACTTGAAAAATATCTACCGCCACCTCAATATACATCACAAGTTTCCAAAGTTCACAAGCACAAGAAAAGACGAAGGTATTGATTTTACCAATTTGAAATTCGCATTCCCAAGACGACAATTTCTCTACCTATTTCCCACACCCACACAAAGAGCAGCGGTATGATTTCCTCGCTCTCCATTCCCTCATCAATAACAAGCTCTTGCCATCCCAACCTAACAAGTGAAGAAAAACTCCCATCCCAGCCTCCCAAAATGTCCTAAAAGGAACAAATATAAAATGAAAGAAAAACCACGCAGACACCCACGCCTGAAAATGCAAAAGGCAGTGAACCTCCACCCATCCATCCCACCCATTTGTATATGTTATGGTAAGGTATGAATCAAAAGATCCCACCCCCCTTTTCATTCGAAAGTAAAGTAACCCATCCCAGGCCCAAGAAACGCCATTACAATGCCGGAGTTGAGTAAATCGAATTGTGTCCTCCCCTTTGTCCTGTTGATGAAAAGAAATGTGGGAAATGAAAGAGCCCATTCATCGAGTGTGCACCAGTAAATATGAGATGCAAAGAGGTCGTCGTTTCGTGTATATGCAAAATCCCCATCTCATCGTTCCGTCTTGTGATATAGAAGACCCGACGAAATGAGAAAAAATAGCCCGAACAAAGGAGAAGAGAAATGGAGGCCGTGTAAAAATCGAGGAAAAGGCAGTCATGAAAGGGAAAGCATCACAATTCCCGATAGTCACTAGGTCTCGTCCGTCTCTGCTTCCCCTGATGCCGATGCGGATTCACCGGCTTTCGAAAATACGCATTATCCTCCTCATTCGGCAGCGGCTCAGCAAAGATGGTTTTCTGCTGATTTGGGAAGCCATTGGCAACGCCTTGTCCATGCTGATGATGTCCTCCATTATTCATTCCACCATTCATCCCACCGTTCATCCCACCACCGTATCCTCCGTGTCCACCGCCATTATTATTGTTATACATGCCATTCATATTGGGGAATCCACCAAACATCATCGGGTTCATCCCACCCATCCCCATCATCATGGGATTCATCCCGCCGTTCATACCCATCATTGGATTCTGGAAGTTCTGGCCGAAGAAGGTGTTTTGCTGAGACATGTCGAAGGGCATCCCGGGGAAATTGGGCATACCACCCATGCTGTTCATCATGGCCTGCTGCTGTTGTTGTTGCAACATGGCTTGTTTCTGGGCTTCTTGCTGTTGCATGGCCTTTGGTCCCTTGGGAATTTTAGGATTTTCGAGGAGCTCATCGGCAGGACGTTTCTTTGATAGACCAGACGGACCTGCTGGAACTTGGACGGTGTTGATGGGTTTTGCCGGCCCCGAAGGAGGTTTTGGTGATGCCTTTTTGGCGGGTGGTGATTTGGAGGTTCCTTTTAATTGAGCTATTGGTCGCGGTGATGGTGACTTAGTCTTTCTCTTCGCCTCCACAGTGGGAGCTGGCGTCAACTCGCGTTTTACTGCAGCAGCTGGACTTTTAGATCTTTCTTTTGCCTCGGCTTCTCGCTTGGCGGCATTCTTTTCGTCCAAGTACTCCTTAATCTTCTTGGATGTCTCATCGTCAGGTTTAAGATCATCGATGAGAACGCCATCAGTATGGCATCCAGGGCAAGTGAAATCGCTCTCGATGAGCGCGTTAGTGATGCATTCATTGCAGTACGTCTTCTCACAACAGGGCGTCTTCATTGGGTCTATGAATATTCTCTTGTCGATCGAACACTCCAGTCCTCTATCCTGTAATTCCTTGTCCCCAGCAGCTGCTGCCTTTTGCAATGCAGCGGAAGATTTTGTTTTCGCCTGAAATTGTTCCCACGATGCCTTGTCTGGCTCAGCAATTACAAAGTCTCCCTCCGCATTAACCATAACCCCTGATGGTAACTTTGCATCCGTTGTGCCATCATTATTGGTCAACGCCGATGGTTTCTCGACAGTCTTCAAAAACGAACGCGGAATACCAGTTGTACGCTTCACTCGAGGCTTGTTGTCATATGCTGGATCCTCATTCGTAGGACACACTTGGATCCAATGATTCTTTTCTCCACATCGATAACATATGTACCCAACCGGAGGGGGATGATCCGGAACATTTGCTGGTGCTTGTCCCTTCTTTCCACCAGGTCGAAACGACACTGCGGTTTGCCTATATATCGTTAGAACTAATGTACCATGGTTGGGGATTGATTACTTACGAAGCCATTTCCTCTTGCTGGGCGGACCACTGTGCTCCTTGAGCCTCAAACATTGCCGCCATCTTTTGATCTTCCGTCATGCCAGCATGCATTTGTGTAGGAACCACGGCTGTAGTTGATTTTGTGGCTGCTTGTTTTCCGTGTGGTTCTTTTCGTGAAGAGTTTTTCGCATGTATGGGTACTTTGCCAGACATGTATCGTGCGGCCCTGCCTGCACCAGGTTTGCTTGGAGGAAGTCGGCGAGCGACCACGGAGGTTGATCGTGGGATGATGGTCGTATCATCATCGTAAACTAGTTTCGCGGGTTAGCATTGATGAATTTCGCTACATGGGACGATTACTACTTACCATCTTTGCCATCTTCCGAGTAGATTGCGAGGTCGAAATCTGTTCCATCACCTAAACCGCTCTTGATGATAATATCACGTTTGAGCTCAAAGACAGAGATACCAGTACCATCAAACTCCACTCTGGAGGGTTCCTTTTGGGACTTGAACTTGAAAAACACAGAGGACGCCATGATTTCTTATTGATTGTAGAATGATGCGTCGAAGTTGGCGATCGTAACTATCGGTCGGGGTCAAGTCGAGGAACAAAGGAAGCTTAGAGAGCAGTATTTAAGTAGCTCGTAGATTAGTGTGTCGTACAGAAAAAGGAAAGGGGCAGTTATTGCGTGAATGCGACCGGTGAAAGATCAAGATTCTTCTTTTTTTCCGCTCAGGAGAACGATGTGAGAAATCAAATCTGATTGCGATCACGGGAGAATAACTCTTGTGATAAGAACAAACTTTGAAGAGGAAGGAGAAGATGTACAAGATTGCAGAGAACTGCTAGTGCGATGATTTGTGATTGTAGACTCCCTCCGTGACAAACAAAGCGACGACAAAGCAGATTTCCACCGCCAAAAGTGAATGATTCCTCTCTCCCACACCAATATTATCCCTTCCCAGCTTCCCAGACCGTACGGTAGCGATTGAGGTAATTCTCGAGAGTGTGCGAGTTCGATGCGATGATCGAGATGACGATAAAGTGGTCGACACACGATGTTGCAGCGATTCGTGGATGGCGGAAGGTTGTTGAAAGATGAGATGAGGAGAAGGCCTGGAGGGAAGAGCGGAGGGCTAAAAGCAAAGTGGATCGCCTCAGGCTGACAAATGTGTCTCACGTGCCTGAGCCTCAGTCACATGTGAGGCTGGTCCCGTATCGGGAATGGTCGAGTCTCAACTTTACATCAAATTCACTGACAACTTCACAACTCCTGCCTCCTCAATTATCAACCGTCAACACTCGCCAGGATTTTAAAGGCCATCACCTGAATAATATCCTTATCAATTACATGCTACACATTTCCCTTCCAGGTTCAATTTTAGACAGAAGAGGTGAGCTTCTTGCTGTTGGTTGAAACTTAACCTCTCAGACTTCCACGTCTTCGTTGCAAACTACTTGGGTTCTTAGCTTTGAGACCCAAAAGGAAACATTGTAAATATGGTGCAAATTTCCTTTCAAATATCAGGAAATCCTAAACCGCAACATAATGAAGGCCAAGTTTATTTTCGAGGTTTGTTTTGGGATTTAATTTTGAGGTGAAAGCAAACTTGATCAGTCTCTCGATGGTACTATCCCCACCTGAGCGACTGGACAATCCGACGAATCCAACGAGGCTGAATAGTAGCTTCGAGAGTTGGAACGGAGTCAGATTGAAAGTAGGTCGAGAGTCGTGCATTTGAAGAAAGGAACGACCCCGGGTTTTGTTCTTTTAAGATAGTTGGGGTTCGAGTGGAGGAGCAAGACCCATTTTCATCTCCTCAAACGAGTAACTGACTCAACTCCAAATTCTGGCTGGATCCGAAACAGGTGGGTATGATTCTTAAAAGTCAGCAAAAAGGTAGATTTTTATTTATTTTGTGAACAACCTTGACCCTGAGATCGAGACCCCAAGAGCCCAGACCAGACCAGACCAAACTCGAGGTTAAGTAAAGAGGTAGGTAGGTAAGGGTAACTTTTGGTTTTGCCGTAGAGAACTACTAGTTAGTTCAGTTTTGTATACTAAAACTAGTAGTTTTCAGAACTAAAATTAAGGTAATATATTATGCTATTCTTTAGGAAATACCTCTAGGACATCTCCAAAAACCAGCGAAACTCTAAACCACCCTCGAATTGCCGGGTGGCTCTATCCCCACTATTTTTGAACTAGGGCGGGATAGACCGTAGGGAAATCCCCGAAGGGATTTTTTACCGTAAACAATACCAATTATATGTTCTTGATATAATCAAGCGGAATGATTATGTTTTGTCGGGAGGAAACAGTTGATTTCTTGACAATGAGAGGAATATTATGCTCACTCTCTTAACTGACTAGGCCAGGCGAACAAGTCCTAGTTTTGTGATGGTTGAACGTGGTATTTGTGGCTAAGAGGGTATTTCTTAGAATTGTGGGGAGAGGTGGTGAATTTGGGGGTTAAGCGAGGGGATCGGTGCTATGTCAGTCGTTACCGTAGTTCAAGCTCGCACACGCAGATATATACCCGGAGCAGTAGGTAAATTTGAAGAGTGTTGTCTTCCTTCCTTCCATTTGAAGAAAAGAGAGATGACGGTATCCATTTGAACACGCCTAATCACAGGTGTTTTCCATTGAACCTCCCTTTTCACTGCACAGGAGTCATGTTATGTACCAAGCTCACAAATCCAGGGGAGGAGGAGGTTTGCTCAACAACTCAAAATTCACATTACGTGGAACCTTCTCTATCTATGGCTATATAGGCCATTGAACTGGATTTATGTAGGCTTGTCTTCTATTCATAGTACTACACCAAAAGAGAGCTTCTGGCGACGCCAGGTATGGCCTTGAAAATCCCAAATTCACCACCCCCGCCCCACCTATCCCCTAACCACCTGCCAACATTTTCTTCAGGAACTAAGCTTGCTTGGTATAGTGGTATTTTGGTCAAGGCACACCTAGATACGCTGGAGATGGTGCTGTGCATACATGTTTAATACGAAACTAGCGCAGAATTAACAAATAGACTCCAAAGTAAAAAGCCCCAGTGGTGGTATACCCTAGGGGGCTAGTTCATCGTGAGCACCAATATCCTTAGTGATCACTTGGTTCGATTTTTTGCCATTTTTTGTGGTGTTTTATGGACGGTTCCTCGCGTCTTGTTTTGAACTCGGCTGCGCGCTAACACGAAATGGACCTAACCCCTATTTATTCTTGGACCCTTTCATCTCGGTATTGCAGCTTTTCTCTTTCCCTCTTGAGTTATTTCGCCTAGATCCGCACAATGACTTGGTTTCAATACCATATCGTTCAAAGCTTGCTTTATTAAGCATGAAGACGAGGGGTATTAAACGTGGTTTCATTGAAGCATGAACCCTTTTGCCAGGTCTCCTGTCTTCTGCGTCTGTTTTGTTTGGGTATCCTTGGGTGGGTGCGACAACTCTTCTTCACTGAAAGAGATTCGGACGAGAATTTTCTAGAAACAGTCTACGTACAATTTTCCAGAGAAAGAAGTAGAATGGCATTTGGGAATTTATCCTTCAATATAAAACCACCACCTTCTTACTCTCTTTTTCTTTTTCGCCAACATATCTTTATCCCTTCATCTTAGGCAACACCATTTAAATCAACTTCGTGTTCTTACCACAATCACACCAACATGTCCTCACCTTTAGAAGATGAACGGAGCTCAGTACATCATCTCATGCATTGCAATGAGCTGTGTCTTGAGGTAGAGTGAGAAGAACTGGCACTGGCGGAGAAAGAATATCGCGACGCGGAATTGAGATTGAGAAATGCGGTGAAGAGATATGTAGAACTAACTAAGTGGCTAAAATCACTTGAGACAGACCGCAACTGCATAGACTCCCATGCTCCACCATCAGTTTGTCAAGGAATGATGAGTCGGAATAGGTTGACAGCCTGGTTATTTGGATGGCACAAATAGCGAGCAGTAGTTGGAACAGTAGAGAAATTGAAATGGAAGTCTTATTGAACGAACCAGAAGATAGAGGCAGGCAATAGCCGATTTTGCGTGAGATGTTAGTGAGAATGGGTTGGAACTTCTTGTTTGGGTATTGGAAAGTTGTCCCTGCTCTCATTTCTCACGATTCTTGAGTCTCGTCATGTTTTACTTATTCCTAACCCTTCATCTGAAGGAATGTCTGAGTATCTAGAATGGTCCTTGATAAAAGAAAAGATCTTTGACGGGAAATCTCCACAACGTCCCAGAAACAGTTAGCATCACACAGACACTTCTAGAGCATAAAGTGAAGAGAAACAGACGGCCTCTCTGAGTTATTTAAAGCCACAATTTGCTCTCAATTTTCCATTCCTCACCGAAATCTTGATACCATAAACTTCCCTCCAAACAAACTCCGATTGTTCTCCCGAGATGTCAACGGATAACTCCGCAGAATTGAAACCGGCTTTCGATCGCCTCAAAAATATCGAATGTGTGTGGAGGGTGCTTCAGAGTGCATTGGACGAATGTGAAAGCGCGGACTATCGTCGACTAGAGAATGAGATGGAAATCGCCCAGTCAAAAGCGGAAGCACTTTGGACAGTACGTGGGGAGATTATGGAACAAGAGGAGAGGCAGAGAAAGCAGGTAATGGAGGATTTCAAAAGTACACAGGCAAGATTTTTTACACAGCACAAACAAGAAAAGCTTACGAGACGAGAGAAGAGCAATTATGTGCGAGATTGCAGGGAATATAGTAGAGCGACGTCGCGAAAAAGAGTATGGGATGAACAGAAGACGATTGAGCAAGAAGCGAGACGAAGGAATTGGGGAGTAGCGTCTGGGAGGTATGATCAAGCTTGGGAGGAGTTTGTAAGCGCGCGGACATGATTGATGCAATTATGGAAAGCGTGGGATGAACTTAAGGAAAAAGGCGGCTGTGGAAAAAGCAAGTCAACTGAGCCAACTCGCCAAATTCGAGAAGCACTTCTCATCGCCACCCGAATTCGATGTCTCCAAGCTTGGCTCCTTTGAAATCACGGCATCTCAGAAATATCATCATTTGCGAGGCCCAAGCGTCTAATACAAGTTCGTTGTGGTGAATGTTGTCTTGAATGGGGGAAATACGATCCTGAATGCACCAAACACCAACGACAACTAAATCACAAATCGCAAATCACAAATTACTGAAGGGGTAAAAAGAATTGTGAATTTACAAGTAATTATCTCTACATAGAATGCAAACTAAGATTAGACGAGTTCACTTCAATTACATATAAAGCAAACCTCCTAAGTACTTGTGCGTGCCTTAGGTCCCTGGTAAATTTATTACTATCTAACTTTCAAGAGAGTAAGAGAAAGAGAAAAAGAGAAATGAGAGGGGGAGAGGGGGAAAGAGGGAAAGGGGCAAGTGAACACTTGGAGGGTATGTTCATCCTAGCGTAGGTAAGCAGAATTTAGGAAGCAAACATCCCCCCTCTCCCTGTCCCTCTCCCTCTCTCTTCTTCTTTCTTTTTTATCCTATATCCTTGTTACGAGATATTCCATAGTGAATAGCCTTCGGGGCGGTACACGTGACCGCCAAGGCTCAGGATGGGTATTTATTGATAGCGTAGTCGATTATTACAACAACTACGAATACCCCCACTACCTCTTTTATACCAACAATCCTCTTTTGTCCTTAGCAATATAAGTTTCTCACCTCTTGTATTCTTTAAAAAAGAAAATAGATAGGGAGGTTAGGACGGGGAGATGTATAACGTATTTCCCGGTCGAGCCGATCACCCGGTCGAGCCGATCACTAGAACACCAAAACGCGACACTCAACTTCAAATTAAAATGCCACCACTTAATCAATCCCAACCCTCTAATAAAGAGGCTCGTATTCTTTTAGCTGTTCAAGCCTTCAATTTAGGTCAATTTGAGAGTATGCAAGCTTGCGCTAAAGCCTACAACTTGCATTATACAACCCGCTACAACCGAATACACAGAATTCCTTCGCAACACAATACTCCTTCTAATACTCAAAGACTTACCTCTAAAGAAGAGCTAGCTATTGTACAATATATTCTCGACCTAGATTCGCGCGGATTCTCACCCCGGCCAGTAGCTGTTCGAGAAATAGCAGACCTTCTTCTCTCTGAACGCGACGCGCCTCCTGTAGGCAAGAATTAGACTTCTGCCTTCATCAAACGCCGTACAGAGATTAAAACAAAATTCAGCCGCAAGTACGATTACAAAAGAGCTCGGTGCGAAGATCCTATAATTCTTAGAGACTGGTTTAGGCTTGTACAAAATACAATTACTAAATATAGGATCGCGGAGGAGGACATATATAACTTCGACGAAGACAAGCTAATCTAGACTCTAAAGACGCCACAGAACGTAATAGAGCTTGAATTTCAGACGACATACCTTAAAAACTATATCGTACGACACTAAAATAGCTCTCCTACATTAATCAACGAGGCATTTGATCGGTTTACTAAGGGGGCTTAAATTATAGCACACGGAGCTACTCTTATAAGAGCTGAAATCAAGGCGCTATAAGAGGCAAATCAGTTTAAAAAGAGGAGGGAGAGAAAGCGAAAGAGGCGTATTTACCAAGGTGGAAGTCTTACAGTTGAGGAAGGCGGGGAAATTGTTCAAAGTACTCAAACTTAGCAGGAAGAGGGTAGTAACAATGTACAGCGCCAGCGCTTAGAGGGTAAGCAGCGACGTTGTAGTTTATATAATCAGGTTAGACATAATGCTCGTACATGTAAGGCATCTTAGATTTTGATTAGTATAGAGTAGCTAGGGTTTTTTGAATGACGTTGTTATAATATTTATAAAGTTGTAGCGTTTTAGTGTTCCAGTGATCGGCTCGACCGGGAAATACGTTAATGTGATTCTTTATTGCTTAATCCCAGTATCCGCTCTTTTTCTCCCCCTGTCTTGTCCTCTTGTCCTCTTGTTTCCTCATATCGTAGTATTGTATCTCCTTTCTGTTACATCGAAGAAAGAGGGGAAAGTAACAGAGAAAAGGAGGGACCTTCCCCCAGAATGTTTGCTCCCCTCTCCATCGCTCCCCTTTAATACCTTTAAATATATAAAATATACAAAAGAACAGAAGCGGAAGTGAGACATGATGAGAGCAAGCAACTACAATGTCGCTTAGGTGCTTTGAATAACAAAAGTTTGTATTTGACTCCAGCTATATATTTCACTCTTGCGCTTAGCAACTTGAGATTTGGGATTTAGTCGCGTCCGACTTTTTGGTGCATTCAGGATGCTGTCACTCGTCTTATGCTACCTAAGTAGCTAGGAGTTTTGAAAGTATTGAGAGAAGAGAAAGATTAATCGGAATACAAGAAAGGCAAGGATTCACATGTCCCCTGGTTCTGCTCTATATATATCGGATAATTTATATTGCTCGCGAGCGACCTGGATGATGGAGTGTCGGCGCTCGAGGAAAGCCCCTTGGAATTCTTCCCGGCCTGCGAAAGCTTATGAATTCTTTGATAAGTTTCAGGAGACACGGGATCGATCGGGAAACATACACATTGCACGACTCTCCGATTGGTAATATTGAGCGAAATCATACTTTGAAATGCAACTCTGACTGCTGCATGACGGGACCACCAATAGGAAATTGCATTACCTACCATGAAGTGGCGTTGATGAGCTGAAATTTGTGGAAAATTTGCGAAAGGCGGCCACGAGTCTCAGCTGCCGTCTTCAAGCTGAAACATACATTCCCATATGCGAAATTTTGAGGTGTATAGGGTTTGCAACCTCCGCCCCGAGATATAATCGGAGGAGTTCTTCCTATAGAGATTTGACTGCTTTTCTTTTTATGGTTCTCTCATACATCGTCAAATCAGAAGAAAGAGTGTGGATTCGACTATGGATGGTCTCTCGGCAGCTGCTAGCGGTGTGTTTGAAGTAAATAATCCTTACCGTCGGTTAGCTAACGAGATACCTCGTAGGTATCGCGGTTGTGTCCCTCGCACTACAGCTTGCTGGTGGGTTTATTAAACTATACGATTTTTGGGGCACTGTTCAAGATGCGCCACACGAGGTTCATGAAGTTTTAATGGACTTAAAACTTCTCTCAAAGATACTTGATGAGTTGGTCAAAAGGAACGACTCTAGTCCTCATGTTAAGGATGTTCTGGAACACTGTGATACCAAAGTCGAGGTGAAGTAACCAGATTGTTTTGTCAAGCACAAACTGATGTTTCCAAGGTGCTTCTAAGTATCGTTAGGGAATTTGAACCAAATTTCACGGCACATAGTGGGCATGTTAGACTTTGGAAGTCTTTCAAAGCAGCGCGAAAGAAGCAGAAGCTGAAAAGATTTCGCGACTCCCTCCAAGAGACAAAAACCACCCTCTTGCTCGCCTTGATGCCACACTTGTAGGTCCAGCTTGTCATCTTGAAGGAAACCACTCACTATCAATCAGTCCAATGCCTCCGGCTTACGTTGAGGAAGACATCACAGCGGGGCTGAAGAGTTCGGAGTTCACATCGAGTGTCGAAGAGTTAGTTGAGGAGGACCCTCCGGAATATTCGAAGGCTACCAAAACTGCCTACAATAAGTCTGCTGCTGGGTTTTCTGAAGAGGAAGTTCAAGCTTCCATTGGAAACGCCTTTCAATTAGCGGCAGAAAGCTATTTCAAAGGTGGGGCCTTCGAGAAGGCAATGACTGATACGATCCATCGAGTTGCAAGCATACAGACTACCTACCATTATGACTGCGATAAGAAGGAATCAAATTCAGAGGAGGAAGACATCTCGGAGACGATGTCTCGCAGGGCCTCGACAACTGATCTTGAAGTATCCCGAGCAAAGTTGCAGGGCAGACGCGGAAGCCAATCTCGAATCTGTCATCGAACCTCGGCAACAGGTACACTTTTTGGTACGATTTGGCTGAGGACAACTTCTGTCCAAGTCAGTGCACGTTCGAGCAAGAATGTCGATATTGTATCATCATTCACATTCTTTCCATCTTGGTGGTTGACAAAAGTCGGTGGGTGTCCTCCTAAGTCATCATTCCCGCTTTTAATTGAGGGACGACTTTCTCCTCAGACCTCTCAGTTCCTCCCCACACATCCCTGTTTTGTACAAGTTTCCTTAACATACTTCTAGAAATGGCAAAACTAACTCCGAGATCATCCTTCAGGCATGAACTATGGCATGGAAGCAAACCTCTCTACCACTGCCACTGGATGGCAATTCAACTTTAATCCAGTTCGTGCTGTTCCTGATGATTCCCCGATTTTCAAAGCCTGTCAAACAGGAAGCGTTTCGACGGTGCGGTTTTTGTTAACCGAGGGGGAGGCGTCGGTCAGGGACACGAACTCCAGAGGCTGGACGCCTTTACATGTAAGCAGACGAATCATTCTTGCATTAATATCACTAGAGTTTATGATGAACAATCTCCTGACTTGCATAGTTCGCTGCGGTTGCCGAGTCGGAGAGTAACATTGACATTTGCGAGTTTTTGATCTCGGAAGGGGCAGACAAGACCGCAATGGCGTTTGAAGGACCTTCTGAAAATGCCCTGTAAGTTTGTTATCATTCCGAATTGGGTTCGGTATAAGCTGATGTCTTCCCCTCCAGATCCCCGGTCACCATATTCAGTGCTACAGCGAAAAGAAGACCAGCCGACATGAAGATCAAAATGCTCCGGCTCTTCGAAGATTGCATTGATATGTCTGAGCCAAACAGCGAAGGGTGGACAGTCATTGAAGATCTTGTCAATTCGTTCAACCAGGAAAGTGCCCCAGTAACTTCGAACACCATATCATGGTTCTTCCAGGCCATCAAAACAGAATCAATGGTGGGATTTGGGCCAAAGACTGTATGGCATGGTCTGCAACACGCCCTCCGTTCTTTCATAGACATGGAGCATCAGAAAAGGATTGTAAATACCCGGCTGGGCTTCGTGCCGAGTGGCAGCTTTCCTGCCTCGTACGCCATGGCCATCACGTACTGGGTTGTGCTTCGAGTTGTGACAAAGAAACTTCTCCGGCTTTTGCTAGCTGCCGGATCGATTCTGCACATTGAGGGCTATGATTACGACCATGACACCGAAGTTGATCCCACTGTACTTGCAAAGCAATTACCTTTCATCTATGATACCTGGTGCAAAAATTTCGTCAGCAGCCTGGAACAGTTCGACGAGGTGCTGAAATCCGAATTCGAGAACACACTTGAGAGTGCTGGGTGGTCGCACGAGACATTCCAAACCTTATGTCACAACAGAAACGAATGCCAGAAAACTCGAGGCAATTGCCGACGCAAGTGTTCAGTGTGTGGAGATTGCTACGATGTGCTAAAGCTTGGTTTGGTCGACCCTCGGTGGATTGCTTTTAGCGAGTGTGTGAGCTTGAATCACACATCGAGTTGTTACTGTCAAGAGTATCTTGAAACTCAGGGTTTCAAGTACGAGAGTTATTTGTCAGAAAGTAGTTCTGAATCAGGGAGCGACATATTTCATGACGCAGAAGATGAACGGACCGACACCAACCAGGGGAGTGAGCCAAATGAGAGAGCATGGTTGTTTGAATGCGAAAGACTCGTCGAGAGAGCAGAGACTACCAGAGGGGAGGATCCATTCCACGATCTTGCAATCCAACTTTATCGCACACAGGCTCGGATATGGCTTGGAACGTACGGATCAGGGGAATTATTTTGTGCGACATGCTTCTTGAGAAGTGAGGGATATATTGGCGATGATGCGAAACATGATGAGGGATTTCTAGCCTCTACCATGCCGGCTTCGTTCAACCGTTGACAATAATTCCCTTTTTGTGTATCCTTTCTGTCGCTTACCTACCTAGTTGAACTTTAGTCTTTGGATAGGTGCGTATCGATTGGTTTTCTGGCGGATCTTACATTTATTTCGTGGCAAAATTGATGACCGAGGACAACTGGAACTGTAAAGTGGTTGAAATGAGTGTTTTCCCCCTTCAATGACATCAGTATTGCTTTCTGTTTGTTAACAAACTAGGAACGTTTGGTGAACGGAAACTGTGTGATTGAGTGAAATGTAGTTTTAGTGGATGTTCGTGAAGGCCTCTTTGCCATAATCTCTATGCACAAGCATTTTTCCCTTGCTCGGTTTGCTACGAGCTTTATAGTATTACGCTATCCTTCCTCAAAATCAAGACTTGCTGAATGAAATCGAAGTGGCGAAACTTGATCTATACTTGCACCACTTGTGCTGACGGAGTTACAGTAAAAATCAACACAAGATATCGAGGTGAGTTATTCTCCCATATTTGGCTGTGTCGACATCAATTCTCTAGTTTTTTTGAGCAGGCCTCCTACTATGTCTTAGTATTTGAACCTACACCTTTTCAAACTTGGTTTGTGGGTGTTTATAGTGACTTGTGAACCATATTTCAAAGCCTCCCTTCTCATCTTCAGCAAACTCATTGACGGCCATGTTCAGTTATCAACTGAAGTAGAAGTGGCTTGTTTATGTGACTGGTGTTCGCAAAAATGAACTGTAGAATACCTCCTAAAGTTCATACAATTCAGTCAAGCGTGACGTCACTCCTTGGCGCCAAGTTCACACTGCAAAGAATCCCAACACTATCAACAACAACAATCCTTTGTCTAAACACACAGGAGCAAGTTCGTAGGACTTCACTAATAATTTCTTATCATCTCTCGCTCTCTTATTTTATCAAAAGGACCAATTTAATTTCCCACCACTCTTTTGGATTGCCAAGGCAACAAGGGACAGGAACAAGCCGACCAGTTTCAGTAGCGCCGCCAACACCACAACATTCCACCTCATCTCATCTCATTTTCACTCACCAGAGTCACCACACCATCAATAAAATATCCTCTCCTCTCATTTATTTTCAATTAACAGATCTAGCAATCATGGGAGGCGGTCCAGATTATCCCTCTCGCGCGGAGAAAATCTCGGAGGGCAGCAGCGACAATGAACATCTCTGGGGTCTCGTGGACATGGGCAGGTAAGTTATTGAACCCTCAATTGACCTCCAACTCTCGTCTAACCATCTTCCCCAGTAATGGAATCCGTCTCTCAGTCACAAGCCTCGAGCCACCAACTTCCCGCATCTTACCTACCTTGGTCTCATACAGACTAGATGTCAGTCTCTACTCCGCGCAGTATGATGAAGACACCGGTGAAAGGATACCCATCCCCAAAGATGTAATCGACACCATTATCGCTGGACTCTTCCGTTTCCAGGTCATTTGCAACGATTTAAAAGTTCCGAAGAAGCAGATCCGTGTTATTGCTACCGAGGCAACACGTACCGCCGTAAATTCGGAGGAGTACCGGAAGGCTATTAAGAAAGCGACTGGTCTCACAGTTGAGATGTTAGGGAAGGAAGAGGAGGGATATGTTGGAGCGCTGGGAGTCGCGAGTGGCTTCTCGAATGTCAGTGGTATCGTCATGGATCTTGGTGGTGGTTCGACTCAAATCACGTGGATGATATCGAAGGATGGGAAGGTGCAAGTTAGTCCCAAGGGATCGGTCAGTTTTCCGTATGGGGCTGCGGCTTTGACGAAGAAACTGGAAGATCTGAGGAAGGGGAAGAGTGATGCGGAGGGGGATGAGGCTGTTGGCAAGCTACGAGAGGAAATGGAGACGAATTTTGCTCGTGCTTACGAGCAGTTGGAGATTCCAGAGGAGATGATTGAACGCGCCAAGTCTGAAGGAGGCTTCCCGCTATATCTTTCCGGTGGTGGATTTAGGGGATGGGGATATCTTCTGCTTTACATGAACCAGATCAAGGGCCATCATTACCCGATCTCTCTCATCAACGGATATACGGCCAGCAAAAAGAAGTTTGAAGATGTTGAAACTCTCAAGAAGGTAGCTCGGGAAGCAGAAGACATTTTCCGAGTTTCGGATCGCCGTCGCGCCCAGGTGCCAGCAGTGGCATTTTTGGTAAATGTACTTTCGAGGGCTCTTCCGCACGGTATCAAGGAAGCGCATTTCTGCCAGGGTGGTGTACGCGAGGGTGTACTATTCAGACAGCTAAGCCAGACCATAAGAGACGATGACCCCTTAGAAGTCGGAACATCCAGATACGCCCGCGAGTCTGCAGAAGCTATCAGCCAACTGATCCTCAATGCCATTCCAGCAGACTCGAAGAATGGCGGGAGGAAGTTCCCAGACTCCATCAGTAAACATGTTGTTCATGCCTTTGCTAATGTACTTTACGTACACGCTCCGATGTCAAAAGAGACAGCTTCCACAGCAGCACTATATTGCACCAGCACAGGATTCATGTCCGGAATCCACGGAGTCAGTCATTCAGATCGTGCACTACTCGCATTGATGCTCGAAGCTCGTTATGAAGGAGAACTACCCCCACGCGAGGTGGACTTCAAAATCAGTCTACAAAATATCCTGACACCCGAAGAGGTATGGTGGACGCGCTATCTAGGAGAAGTAGGACAACTCATCGCTTCCATCCACCCAGCGGGTGTGATCGATGAGGAAAAGCCTCGTCTCAAGATTGACGCCGAATGGGCGAGTGGCTTCGGAAAAGACGATGATAAAGAAGGGTTGAGATTGATCATCTCAATTGAGAAGGTCAAGAAGGATCCGATGATGTTGAGGGACACTTTAGAGGAACTCACACGAGAAATCAAAAAGGTTGGGAAAAAGAAGAATTGGATTGGGGGTAAGGAGGGATGGGGAATGGCGATTGATTTTGAGATTAAAGAGGTTAAGCATTTGAGTTGATTGTACTTTTCTGTAAGATTTGGAGCGCTGACGAGGATTGGGCATCAAAAAATGGCGTTAATGAATTCCAAAAATTGTTCTGGTCCAAATATCATTTTCATGGCCTTGTTTCTATAGTAAGGTAAGTCTTAACGTACAAGTAAGACCTGGAGCGGAGGGGGCCATGGCCTGGTCCAGATCGCTGTTGCTTAAGGTCGCTCCTCCTCAACTATGCTTTGTCTATAGATTGAGACTCGATCATCTTAAGTGGCTCCTTCCCTTCTTGCCTCCAACCATGGCATCTGCTCGAGAATGGAAGGCACGAAGTTCACCATCCCCCATACGTTCTTGAGACTGATCGCGGGGCATAAGGATTTACCTAGATACAATACCTTGCCCACTCGCCGAGTCTTGTAAGCTCTCGCAAATAGAAAGTTGTCTTGAGGGTCAGGTTTATTGAGGTGCGTTTGATGCATTCAGAGCAATCGGGAAAACATGTTTAGGCTTTGGAAGGTACTGACCGAGGAGACTTCTCTAAGTTAATGTTAGAGTAGGATGGAGAATACATTTCTTGGATAAAGTGTATATAGATTCATTGAAATTTCAAAGATGAGCCCTCTAGCTTATACAAACCTAATTGTCGAGGATGATATGATCTGTCGAGATTTTCCTATGCAAACATGGCTTTTTCATCCATACAATCGTGGGTATCATACTGAACGCCTATCCCTCTGACCGTTATACTGTCCGCCAGGTCGTTCTCCCTCCCCACGCCCTTCCCGAGCAAACTACCAACAACTGCCAAAGGCAGGATGGGCATATTCTTTCCACACTATTATTCTTCCATCTCTCCGCTCAACCAAACTTTTTAGTTCCTCCCTTCGCCGCCTCAGGAACCGGCTTCCCATCCTTCCCCTTGGTCTCCTTCGACCCATCCTTATTCTTCTTCCCTCCCTTCAACAACTCCAAATGGCCCGCCTTCGCACCGAGTGTTCGCTCCGTCATCGCGGTGAGTCCTGCAGAGTGTTTCTATTCCAAAGAATTAGCCTTAATCCCCCATCGGAACAAAAATAAGCCGAGAGAAGAGAAAGAAGGGGCGTGAGGGTTAAGAGAGACAAACCTTTGTCATCTTCGCATTTCGAACTAGAGTCTTATTCCGTGGCGCAATTGTCCTTGCTCCCTTCTTGGGACCGAGGATGGTTTGTCGTCTGCCGGTGGACTTTGCCGTTGGGGCGGTGGATTTGGAGCCTGATTTTATGGTTCCTTGTGCCATCTTTGGTGATGGCGGACTCGAAGTCGAGTCTCGGCTTCAATATTATATTGTATGCAAGAAGGCCGCAATTGTTTCGATCGCGGTACAGTGATGGTGGGTTGTGAGAGTCCAGTGTAAGTGCAAGTGGTGGTGATTGTAGAAATAATTTCGCGCCAAGAGATCTTATCGGCTTCCCCTCGTTTCGCCAATCACACCCTTGTATTACTGCTGCGCCACATGTGCTGTCTCGTGACATTTCCTTGGGAGGACTGCGACGCTTATATAAAATCGAAAGATTGTGACATATAGAACCTATGCAGCAGTTTCACTAATGTCTAATTATATT
The DNA here is from genome assembly GCA_001399465.1 of Hymenoscyphus scutula. NCBI lineage: Eukaryota > Fungi > Ascomycota > Leotiomycetes > Helotiales > Helotiaceae > Hymenoscyphus > Hymenoscyphus scutula. The sequence goes on along the minus strand of LKTO01000474.1, from coordinate 17,609 downwards.
AAACAATTCCCTGGGACTTGGTTTACGGAGTTGCTACTAATTCTTTACCCCCTGTTTCTTGCAGTAAAAACAAATTTAAGTACATAGAGTTCAACGCAGCGAGGTCGAAAAATGCAAGAAACGTGAAGGGAAAAGCAAAATAAGTAATGAAATTGTGCATGAGACGGGGGGCTTGATCTGTTAGGGAAAGAATTGCATTTGTTTTTCGCCGCGAGGTAGCGAGACTAATGAGCTTCTGCTCTTTTTACGACCTAAAAGGAAAACTCACAAATAGTACTCGCTGGTTAATTCTATTGTAATTTGGCTCGTTTAGCTATCTTGACAACCTTGTAGTGATGAGATAAACGCATTTTAAAATATAGCTTCGTTCTCCAGCTACTTTTAGAGTCTACCGCGAGCCAGTAGCCAATAAAATAAATCTACTAATGACAGCAACTCCCTATATTACTATCTTAGAAGTTGGGACTGACCAATGATAATAGATATAGCGCGAAAAGTAAGTTGCAGGAAGTGAAACAAAGAGCTACCACAAGTTTCATGGCTGGGAATCCTTCAAAGCATGAAGTGACAAAGAATTTGGTATAATTCATTTATGGCACCCTCCCTAACTTTTGGAATAAATAGATGTAGCTTAATAATAGAAGCGAATGTTGCTCTTCACTATCCGCTTAAGCAAAGAAAAGAATCTTACGAAAGAGTCTCCTATACTTTTTGTGTATAATTACAAAACTTACTTGATTCCTATTACCTTAATGACTGGTTTACTCTTCAGTGAAGTACGTATAGCTAGAGTTAGCCTCGACAAGTACCGTACTCTCACTATCTCACTCGTGGACATTTTCAATCTCTCTATTGGGATAGCTAACAGTAAACAAATGCCCAAATTTTAAGGCACAAATCTACTGTTTTATTCTTTTATCAGGCAGAAAACCCGCTAGTAGGTTTCTTCTTAGAGCTCGAGCACCTGTGTCAGCCTTCTTACCCTAACTGATTTTTACAAAACCGTCTATTTAACACCACAGAGAATCTGGCACCGCTTAGGTGTTCTTAATAATTTGAGAACACTTTCTCCCTCTTTCCGATATGGATTATCCGAAGGGATACATCCCCACAGATATTTCGAACCAGGACAACGTACCAGAAATGAATAATCGCGGCTTACGAGGTGGTGAACTCGATTTCATCAACCAAGCAGGAGGGGATATACCCACTGCAGGATACCCAAATCCAGTCAACACATTTCACAATAGACCCAAGGGAAACAATGGAAACGGCACACTAGTTGGTGGTGATGCGGAAAACCATCCCCGCCAGGATCTTCACATCCACTCAACACCTCAACACCTCAACACACTAAATGCAAATAACACATTACAAAAGCTAGGTGTAGGAAACACGTAAGTTGATCTCGCATATGTCCCACCCGCGTGATTATTTGATAAGATTCTGAACTGGGAATTAACAGACAAAGCGATGACTCGACCCACTTCGGAATTCCTTCCATGTACAATCGAACACTCTCGAGCTTCGAAGTATTGAAAGCAATGGGCGGCATTCAAAACGAGTTATTCAAATACAATGTACAAGAGAATAACAAGGGGATTGCTGGGACTAAGCAACACCTTTCTAGGCAGCCACTGTACATACCACGCCCAAGAGACGCACTTCAAGGTCAAGAATTGGGAAACTTGTATGTGGATATACGCATTTTCACTTTGTATTCATGGAAGCCCTAATTTGGAAATAAACAGACAAAGTAGTACCTCGGTCCCACTTGAAAATGCCGACGAACCACCTGCAAACCCCATGCTCTTGCAATTACTACACGAATCCCAAAGTGATGCCAGCACATTCTTGCAACTTTTAACTGCTTCTCAAAATCCAGTAGTCGGAAATGAGAACCCAGCTAATAACGCAAGCTTTGGTTCAGCTATTGGGAACGCGCCATACGATGCCCGCCCGCCTACTTGCTTCCAACAAACACCTCAAGACGGCACTCTACCCCCAAGATCGGGCACCACTCATAATCAACCAGTAGGAAACCCGTGAGTCTCTCCCACAGCTCTTTCAAAGATAAAGCTGGAAATTAATCGGCAAATCAAACAGACTATTCGGCGAGCCGCAAGGACACGACCTCGACTTGCGATCCCACTTCTACCCAACCACCGATGCAGCAACAACTCCACAACCACGGAATCTCCCGGGAACCCACATATGCACGCATGATATGGGTTCCGAACGTTACGAGTTTTATTGTCCTCATTGTAGTGGTGGTTATGACTCTTATTTTGTTTGCGAGTTTTGCCATGCTTGGTTCTGTGGAGATCGTCAAGGCAATATGTATTAATGTACCTGATGGTTTTTGTGTTGAGGACTGAAAGAGGAACCCTTCGTACATATTTTCTCTGAGCGGGTTTGGATTCTGCGAGTCTGGATTTTACATTTGAGGTTCGGCTCATTTCAAAGGAGATTTTTCGGTTTCCTTCCAAACGGGGTAAGCAGACGGCGATTTGTGATAATTTGAGGATATTAGTAGCTGTATTCTAGATACCTAGACGTATTTACGCGCACTTAATTTTATGACAAAAGAGGACTCTCGATTTTGAATTGTGTGAGACCTGTTGTTGTTCTGAGATCAATGGCTTTGTTGTCGTTTTCAAAGGCCATAGCCAGTGCCCCGATTGGAATTTTCCACTTAAAAAAGAGTGACACGACAAAGTACAAGATGATGTAATTCGCTTGTATTGTTTATTGAACAAGCTGCATATAAACAAGTTCAAATTGAAATTGGGGAACGAGCTGGAAAACGCGTCATTCTACGTTTGGTGAAGCATGGTTTGTCGAGAAATGCAGTAGAGTTCCTTTAGTTTCTTGGGAGTTTTTTATAATTTCAAAGTTTTAGTGAAGGATGTTTTGAATAAAACAGAAGCTTGAAGTCGACTGAGATCGAGACTTTATGTGCATAAATCTTTGGGCCAGTGCCAGGATCTTTACTTTGCCTCCGTAGACTATCCATGACTTCAAATACTTCTTATTTTTGAGTCAAGAAAATACAAACACCATGGCGTAAGTAGAGGAATCTCTCTATACCCTCTGAGAAGAATGTCAGGCTAACTAGAAGTCAAAATAATAGAACCTTACAGCAACAGCAACACCCTCCTGCGAATATTCCGTATTCTTGGTATTGCTATGTCTGCAATACTTTCAAGCAGCAGATTGACATCTATTTCGTGACAAGTTGCGACCATGATTACTGTGGGGGATGTATGCTCAAGCATATAAATCGCCTCATCGACACCCAAAACTTTCCGGTTCTTTGTCAGATCTGCGATAAAGAAGTACCGATTAAGCAAAACGATTATTCATTAATCCACCACGTATCGGCCGAAACACTCCCGAGATACATCACATCGAAGCGAAGAGTGCATGATCAAGGTTGGAAAACTTGTCCCCATTGTCATAATCTGTGCTCACTCGCTGCTAACGAAGGAAACTATCTCTTCAAGTAAGTTTCCGTTGTTTTCACAGCTATTCAAACACAGGTTATTGATACTCGATAGTTGCAAAGCGTGTCGCCTTCATTTTTGTTTCGGTTGTCGAAGTCAATGGAATAGTCTAGGTAACTCAAATCGCAACGCAAATTGCCATTGTCCCCGGTATGACAGCTCCTTCGCAACGGGAAGCTTAGAATATCAATATATGGTTCATGGACTCGTCCAAAGTGGTCATAATTGGGTATATAAGCAGGGTCTATTCCAGTGCGGAAATTGTCGTAATATTACCGGAGAAATTTTAGAGTGCGACAAATGCGATTGCAGACGCTGTGACACCTGTTACATCCATGCTTTGGACTAGAGTTGGTTTTCTTGATAATGGGAATTTGTGTGGGTTTGCTTAGAGATGGATTTTAGATCTGGGGAAGTGCACCAAAGGAAATTTGGCGAAGAGCCGATAGTAGCATAGAAATATATACAGCAATTAATTTAGTCTTCCTGAATCAAACTTGTGCGGAGATTGAACCTTTGTTAAGTGATTGATTAAGTTGTTGATCCATTATCAAATTCCCGAGTTTAGCAGCGCTACAGTAGAATAAAAGAAAAGAGAGGAATCCCGGGGAAAGAAGAAAAGTGAATTGCGGTGGCGAGCGGTTCTTGCTTTCAATTATCTAGATATAGTCAAGCAAGACTTTGGGGAGACCTGTGTTTCTTTCCTTTGAGAGGCCAGACCATTCGTGTTGTGAAGCTTATTCGCTTACTTGCCTCCACAACATGTAAGCAGTGAATGGAATTTTGTGTTTGGAGACCAGAGAAGATAAGCTACTCAGGATTCTCTTTTCAGACCGTCCTCCACAATATCGACTTCGAGTTACATTGGTTGCCTACCAGAACCACTCCTCTTCTGTAAAGATCATGTCTTATCAACAACCCAATAAGTTTGGAGGACAGAATGGAAATCATTCCTATCCAGACCATAAAATTCAACCTACCGTTGGTCAAATACCCAACCAGCCGGCTCAGTACCAATTTACAAACAGAATGCAACACTCACAACAGCCTCAGCAAGTTCCCCATAACCAAAATGCATCGTCTGGCTATGCGACAAATCAATACCCAACAACAGCTCCCTACCAACAAGAGATCCTCTATCGTCCAATCCATCAACCGCAAGTCGTCCAGGAGAGAAACCCCCAGAATGATCCTCTACGTGCACGTCTCTCTGCTCTTGATGCTGAGAGAACCCGTGTTCTCGTTGAGCTCTCCCAGCAGAGCCAACCTCCAATTGTACCGGGGCAGATGCAAAGTTTCCCAGGCAGTACTTCTTCCTTCGCGTCTGTTCATCATGGACAGCGTCATGGAATGGAACAACGTCCTCTCCAAGCAGCTAATACGGGATTCGTAAGTAATGGTGGCTCCTACTTTCCGCCTCCTGGATATCAACAGCCACAAAAGCCATCAACGGCATCCGAACAACTGCCAAACTCCACGAGTAGCACTCCCTATACCCCACCTCCACCCCAAGGAATACAACAAGCCTCTCCAGAAGCTGCGAATTCGGGGTTTACAAAAACTACAAAAACTAATGCCTCAAATCGCGGAAGCTCTCGTCCTAGGAATCGCCCGGTATCCCATGGAACTAGACCCGTGAACCCACAAGTACGCAAAGGTATCTTGAATCCGGAAGAACGAGACAAAAGAGAGCGATTACTCCTTTGCTTATACTGCGGAGAACCGGGACATTATATTACAGCCTGCCCAAGAAAACTTCGCAACGTTTACCCGACTGCAAAGGAAAGTAAGCGACTAAAAGCTTGCAGCTACTGTGGAGAACACGGTCATTACTCATCAGACTGCCCTAAAAAGTATCCACGAGCTCAGGAACAAAACTTGACGTCTCCACGATATCAACAGCCTCGAGTAATGCAACAAGATGCTCCGGCCGCTATAAATTCTGATCCTGGTGCCTCCAATCCTAGAGACACATACCCTGGAAATGGTCCTCCTAATTATGACCCTGCATCACCAGGTACTGGATTTATGGATCCGCAAGTACACAGAGGGTTTTTTTTGCCTAAAGCCAAAAAAGACGAGAGAATTAGATTGAACCTCTGTAATTACTGTGGGGAACCGGGACATTACTCCTCCGCCTGCCCAAAAGGACAGAAAGTTTCAGAATTAGATCAGTTGAATCTTTGTAGGTACTGCCGAAAACCAGGACATTACACACTAGCTTGCCCAGAAGGACAGAAAGGCTTAACTGAAGCAGAAAGAGAGGAGAGAGATCGCTTGAATCTTTGCAGATACTGCGGAAAACCGGGGCATTACGCATTTAACTGCCCAATCGCTCCACCGTGGAAATCTAAGGACCAAAACTTGTTGCCGCCTCAAAATCATCAGCCTCAGCAGCCTTCAAAGGTAGCACCCAGGAATTCCGTGCATTCTACGTCAGGAACCTATGCAACTCTCCATCAGCAAGGTTTCCAACCGCAAACTGACATACCTTCCACTGAACACGAAGAAAACGAGGTACACTCTCCTATCGACCCTTCGGAATATTTCTCGGAGCTCTTGAACAAAGAAACCCACCCTCCTACACTAGCCTCGAATGTTCCTCAGCAAGGAGCGGAAAGCCAAGCAGAAACTCTTCTTCCTTCCATTGAAAACGATGACAGTACATTTCAACAGCAAATCGAGTCTCCTGATCCCTTCGCAGAACAGCAAAGTGAAGTCAATTCCCAAGTTCAAGTTGCCGATGTCACTCGACCTCAAGGTTCTCGTCACCACCCCTATCAAAGAAACCAACCAGGCCACCGAAACCGCCAAGATGAAACCCATAGAGGGACTCGAGGAAACAAAACTCATCCGCCAAGTTTGTTGAGAGGAGGACGACGTTTCGCCGCCGGAGGCACAAAAAAAAGGTATGCATATAGACTTCAAACGCAGCGTTTCCAGACTCACCACCTTCGAGATAGGAACTTTGCAACTAGACACTACTTGCGTTTTCGAAGTCGCGGATTACTATGTAAATTTCCCTTGAAAGTAATCTCGACTAGAAAAGGCAGAACAGAATGCTCCCACTCAGGGTGGACACGGGTTCTGAATTCGCATTGGTGTGAAATTTGTCGAACACTTCGGTCGGAGCTTTCTTGGCAGTGTGAGAAATGCAAGATTAGGTCCTGTTATGGATGTGGGATTGGCAATCCTAGATATCGAAAGTAGATAGAGACAAATTGTTTTTCTTTTCATTTGTGGTGCAAGGACATGTATGGCAAGGTAAGGGGCCCATGATAGGATACATAGGAAGAACAAAAAATGCACCTGATAACTTGAGATCCTGTGAAGCATTACCAAAAAATAATGTGTTCTTACTTGAGATTGAAGGAACTTGAGTTGTGTTAAAGGGAGGGGCGGCATCTCGGTTAACCGAGGACGAGGAAGGAGCGATATATTGCTCGTGTCTCCCCTTCCTTATCGAAGACACTTTGGCCTAAAAATAGCCACTTAGGATAACTCTACGCCCCTCTGAAAAATTATCTCAACCACCTTGTATTTCTTCCATTGCCTTTAGCTTCGAAATAGTCTCGCCAGACTTCCAAGTTTCACAACATCAAGGATGCCTATATTTATATAGTGCCAACGGCAGGCGCAAATATTATTGAAGAGAAAAGTAGAAGAGAATAGAACCACTAGGTACTCACAGCATCAACCATCAAGCGCCTTTCACTACCAAAGGGTCGAACAATCACCGAAGCTTCCTCACCAATCCCCTCGCTTAACTCCACTGAGCCGCAATTGGAAATTTCCCATATATACACAAATAAAACTTTCGGCTCCCTTCAAACTGAGTATATTAAAGAAATAGTCCAGTCCATTCACCTAATATACAAACGATCGGGTTCTTGACTGTTTCCCCTCCCCCCCTGAGAAATTCGTCTTTTGGCGCCACATTCTAGTCAAGGCTCCTCTTAGAGAAATTGTTTCCTACAAATGCCTTTATCTTCTCGTACTCATACCTCAGGGGGTATGATAGTCCCTCCGACGCGTATTATGGCTACGCGCTCTAGGGCTGACCTTTTGTCAATGTTATTTTGCATATTTTAGAACTTGTATTTTTACGCATCCACTTGAATTCCCCTTTCGGACTTGGTATAGCTTGCGCTTTGAGCTGATTTTATCCTCTTTCTACTGGAAACTGTCTCTGGTTCGTCAAGCTTCAAGCAATTATAGGTAGAAGAGACCCTCTGAGGAGCTGAGACGTAAGAACCCTGGCTAGGCAGAGGCAAATTGCTTTAGTTGCTTTTATATATAATGAATATATACCGTCAAAAGCTGCTAAAATGGAGCAGAGACCATCAGATAGTAACTTGGAAGAGTTTCGAGAAATAGACAAATACAGAACAAGTAAATCTCTGCATACAGATTAAATCCTACGTATACTTAATAATAACAGAAGTAAGTCATCTTTTATCTTCATAAGAGACGGACGTGCTCTTAAGATTAAGATCAAAAAGACAGATAGGTTAAGAGGACGATACTCTTTCCCAAGCCAATATATTGAAGCTGTATTCAAATACAACTAGGTATAAAGGTCCTCGTTATAACTTACTTGTGTGAAAAGTAAGAGTTCTACTGAACATTGGAAACAAATTTGGTAAGGATGGAAACCAGTTTGCTTGTTTAAGTCTTCTTAGGAAAGCGACGACTTAAAGACTATGGAGTCTTGGCAAGGCTAGTGAGTCATTATGGGTTGATAGACAAACCTGCATTCACGGATTAACCTGTTACTTATTGATGCGAAAAAGATATAAGGATATTTAAAGTATAAGGTGAATAACTTTACACAATCTCTTACTTTTGGGGTTGCTTAAAGGAAGAGAGAGGATGATAAAGACTTAGAGGTGAGAAGAGGTAGAAGATAATTGATTTCAACAGCTAATTAAACACAATGTACTTCATTCTTAAAACAGTGCTAAGACGAAAGAAAGAAAGGAAGAGGGAAGAAGAAAAGATCGCATTAGAAGGGAATTACTTAACTATAAAATTAACCTTGTTTTCAGTGTAAGCAGCCATCCATCCTATACTACCTAGCACTTAGCTACTTTACACCTTTCTCTTATTTTCTAGAAAAATAGTATATGGTACTTTCCGGCGTAGTAAGTCAGAACCTTATCACCTCTAGACTCTGTTTGAGAGTACTTACTTCGGCTGCTTCAAAAAATCCCCCCTTATATATACCAGCCATATCTATATAAACATCAATATCCACATTCACCCCAACCCTCCAAGTTATACCACTAACAGCTGGCAGTGTACTCAACTGGGTGAGCAATTCTCAAAGGTCCCTATTAATAGCGTGACTTTTATAACCCGCGTTTGCAAGTTCATCGTAGTACCTCTGTAGTGCGGTTTTCCAATTCTTGCTGTCTTGCCCCGGAGAAGCGTCTTTCCTGGCAAGGAGATAGGACGAGCGTATTGAACCATTCTCCGTCTGATGTGAGGGGTAGGTAGTGTGTTGGTAGGGAGTGATGGACGAATCCACTGCAATGGACTCGGCGGGTAATTGTGCGTTATCGCCTGGTAAACAGCCAATAGAGCTAAACCCCTACACGCCCACCTGTGGTGCATGTTGATTGCTCGCCCTCTGCAACGGACTTTCTTAGAAACTATCACCTAACTTTGAACCATAGAAAGGATAATGACCCAATTATCCACCATGTTCACAAATTTGTGTTTCCGAGGAGCACCTTGTGGTGGGTCAGCGTGTAGAGAGTATCATTGGTTATGTTAGCCGCTGTGTTGCACTGCAGGAATAGGGCGTACCTGAAACGCCCAAATATAGTCGCAGCTATCTATAAGTCATACCTAGAAGAATTCCCCATATAGTTGAGCATCTGCTCCTTCTACAATTCAATCGACTTGCATCACGAAGAAGATATGGTTATGGATAAACCCATACGAGGGCAGACGTTCGAGACTTGGCGAAATTCCAGGTCCCGCTTGAGCTCAAACGTGCGCAAATTCAAATCGCGTAAGACACGTTCTTCTCCCCATTGCAGTTACAATTTGCTAAGTAATTATTCTATAAGGCTCCATATCCGTTCAAAAGGAGAACAATTCCCTCATCGACCCAACCATCCTTTCGATCCTGCTTCCTGAAAACAACGAAAAAGCAAATCCATACGCACCATTCTCTGTTCCAGCTGGCTTTCACTGGTACCTGGAATGGCTGCTCAATCAAATATCCAGACTTCCAGACGAGGGAATGTCTCTGCTAGAAGATTATTCGGGGACTCCGATAGCGAAAAGCAAGTTTCGATACCATTTTCAAAAGATATTCCTAGCGATCAACCAAATACTACGCTCGGAAGAAAACCTCAGCATAGACGAGATCCTTGAAAAACTGGTCGAAGAAAAAATATTCCAGAATTGTAAATCATCCGAAGACAAACAAAGGAGTCTTATCTTTGCTATCATGGGCTGGCAATCGATGCTATTTCTTCCTACATTTGATACAAACAGAAATTCCACTTTTAATGTCTATAAAGCACCGAGCCAGCCAGATTCAGGTCTTGTGTTTGACGACTGGAGCGTCCCAATTGATCTAGCGGATCGACCCCTTCCCATTTTAATGAAAGCCTTTGGTAATCTCCTGCCAGCGGGTTCCTCATCACCTGACAACATCGCCAGTGAGCTCTCGAAAGAAGTTTCTTCATGGACGTCCCTGGGTCCATCGGATCTCAACGCGTACCTACTACACACCCTGATACGAGTGAACATCCAATGGGTAGATACCATGTCTCTTCATCTCGATTACGACAAGTCCACAAGATCACTCTCAATATTCCGACACCCCTCCTTCTGCGTCGCCATGCTGCAATCCAAAGGGAGCCATCTACTCCTTCGCCAGCACCGAGTCGGATCCCATAGATCCAAGAGCAACATCCAAAGAAATCACCAATTTCCTTCAGGAGATCCTTCTTTCCTATCGACTTCTCTTCGGACAAACCAAGGCCTCCAGGCGCTTCTTCAAGAACATACTAAGATCCGAAAACATGTTGTCTTACACCCCTGATTCCCTCCTACGACATATTTGTCTAGACCAACATTTTGCGCACCCATGGGTACCTCCCGATCGCACCTCCTACGTCGCCAACCGAGATTTTCGCGTGTTGAGATTGCGTGTGGAAAGACTGGCGGATGAGCTGAAAGCCGCGAGACCGAAAACTTTGGGCGACTTACTTCGTGATCGGAGGGATACGCTGCAGTATTGGACGTTCTGGTTTGTTGCTCTTATTGGGGGCATGGGTATTTTGTTGGGTGTTATACAGGTGGTTTTGGCCTCGATCCAAGTTTTTCAGGGAGGACAATCTACTTGAGTGGTTACGAAAAGCTGTGGTGTATTTTTGGGGGGTTTCTGGTTTGTGGGTTAGTTATCATTTATTTTCATGGTTCATGACACGGCGGATTTCTTGGGCGTTGATGGGTACTATAGCTGGCATAAAACGGAGCGTTTATTCTTCAAAATTAGTTAATACAAGATACCAGTCCGCTATTCCCTATACGGTATTTCCAAGAACTGCACTAGGGCTTACAGAGAAGCTATTAGGACGGGGTTTCAGAGGGTACCGCATTAAAGAAAACTTAGATAATTTTTTTAAAGACTCTCAAACAACAACTCCCAAGTCCTATCTCTCGATGGACACTAAACGTGATAGTATAATATAGCGACCCTTTATAATGAACAACAACAGATCGTAAAAATATACGAGAATTATAAGAGGAGACCTAGAGTACTAGCTTAGATTATTAAAAAGCGTTGAAAGATTTTATTGTATTAGTTTTATGATACAGGCTTTGGTAATAGTGTGCAGAGAAGTAATGCTGCCACATTCAGTGTCCACCGGTGTCTAGGTATATGTCCTACGTAGTCATGTCAGAACCTTCAATACTTTGTACAAGTATATGCCCCACCCAACAAGGAACTTCGGGTACCAAGAGCCTGGATTTTAAGCTTAATTCAATGCCCAAGGTGGGGCTAGGGTGATCTTCATGTGAAGGAAGTTTATAGGACCTTGAATGTATTTTCAATCATAAATTCATTAACAGTGCCCCTGTAAATTATAAACCAGGTATTCCCTTTTCCCAACCAAAATAAGTGACCATGGCCATCCACACAACCCCCAAATTTATACAAGCCCTCCAAACCAATTCAAGCCCATTCCCAACATATATTCACTCATCATACAAACCCGTCCCTCCCCCCCTACCCATCCATACACTTTTTCCCCTACTTCTTCTTCCTCATCCTATAACCCTCTCCCCTCCTCCCGATGAATAATCTTCACGCTCTTTTGAAATCAACTCCCCCCTCTCTCCCCCGTCCTAGGAGTCCCCCACTCCCCAGGTACAAAATCCATAACCAAAGTATCCTTCACAATATCCTCGACACTCTTCTGATACTCGGCATGTGCCTGGTCTTCTTCGAGGTAGTACCTCTTATCGTCTGCGGTTGCGAATTCGAGGACGAAGATGTGGGATAATTTGTGCTGGAGTTTATACGTTAGTGAAATTCGAAGTGTGAAGAGTTGAAGGATTGAAGAGATAGTGAGAGAAAAGAGGAGAAGGGAGAAATAGAAGCAGAGATAATGAGCAGCAGAAAAAGGGAAATAAGTACCTGTGACCCACTAACATCCTTTCCACCTTTGATACTCCTAATATACGGTTTCCCACTCTCTTCCTTGACAGCCTTTTCTTTCAGGGAGAGGAGTCTATTGCAATACTTCAGGGCAGAAAAAAGAGGTTAGCATCCCTAGGTAAAGTCAAGAGCCATTTCATCCCATCTCTACTTTCCCCGCACCATCCCCATCGGATCTTCCCCACGTCCCAACTCCTCCAATCCCTCTCTCCCTCTCTACACCCCAAACTCAGAAGAGAAAATACTTTCAGAACCAAGGAGAAGAAACAGGCTGACAAAAAAAAACTCACAAACTCAATAACCTCCGCCTCAACCCCAACCCTAAACTCAAGCAAAACAACATGAACAACCCCTTCATTCCCCATCCCATACCCTAGTCCACCACTCCCTCCTCTCCCATTCCCACCTCCTCCTCTCTCCCCACTCCCCCCCAATCCAACACCTCCTCTCCCATCACTCCCTCGTCCACCACTCCCACTTCCAACATCAACCCACTCCCCCATCCTCTCCCCACCCCCCTTCCCACCTCCATAAACACTCCACTGCAAAAACAGCAAGAAACAAACAGCAACAAGTATCAACCCCGTAGTAAGGGAGCGTTGTTTACTCTGTACCGTCGGGAAGCTGGAGAGAGGCGAGATCGGGATAGAGGGTTTGCGTTTTGGGTGGTGGTTGCGGGTGAGGGAAGGTGGTGTACGTCCGGAGGAGAGGGAGGATTGTGGTGTTGATGTCATGGTTATGGCGTTTTCTTTTGGATCTGAGGGGTAGGGTGAGGGAGTGGGGGATGGGGGGATGGGGGATGGGACAGTTGAGGGGAGGATGCTCCGTTCTGATTTTTGTATTCCTTTGTGTAGTTGCGTTGCTGTTACTGTGTGGTGTTATACAAGTAACCTAAGTTCTCGAGTGCGGGGACCCCAGATCTCCTTTTTACACTCCAGCTGTGAGAGACGACGGTGAGGGGGGAAGGAAGATAGAACAACAACACCAACAACAACACCGCACAATTGAGACGAGGACTAAGAGTTTCAGAACCAGAAGTTACCAGAGTGAGAGTGAGAATGAGAGTGAGAGTGAGGTGGTTGGGGTCCAGAACCCCACCTGCATCCAACTACCTAAGAATAACAAGCTCCGAGTACCACCACGGGAAGGAGCACATGTGAAGACAACACCCAGCGAATCATCGTCCGGAAGCTGGATATAGAAAAAGCAAATAAGCTTGTCATCATACAACAGGCTAAATGCCACCCACATCAGCATCAAACTTCACTAAATTTCCAACCTCTTGATTAAATGCCAAAAACCACCCCTCCTCACTTCGAGTGAAAACAAACACCCGAACAAAATGTATGAAAAACAAGCAAAACACAAAAAATATTATTAATTTTAAACCAAATCATCTAACCTATCTCACACGTCCACTAATCGTCCCCCACGCATCCGGACTATGCCTCCCATTCTGCCACCCACCTGCGTCAATACTAACACTCTCCTGACTAACATGTCTCGGCCCATTATTCACAGGAGCCGGCGCGAACGACACCAAGTTCCCCGTTGCATCCCCACCACCACTAGCAAGACCACCCGGATTCTGAACATTTCCCGCTCCACTTAACATGAATGGATTTCGACTTCCCACCGGAGACGCGAGAGCCATGGGTTGTTGTTGTTGCTGCTGCTGTTGTGGTTGGAACTCCGAATTTTGATTGACGGCTGCCATGTTTTGGTGTTGGTTTTGCATTGGATCTTGCTGTTGTTGTTGCGTAGAATCCATCACAGGCGCTGGGGCTAATTGAGGGTGGTTGAAAAGATCCATGATGCTACGTTTATCCGCTCTCAGCGTCTGCTGGGGAAGTACAGGGTGGGTTTGTTGCGGGAATTGCTGGTAGTACTGCTGTTGCTGCGCCTGATAGTTCTGTTGCTGTTGAACTTGCTGATTCTGGACTTGTTGTTGAACCTGCTGTTGAACTTGTGGCTGCGAATTTCCTTGAAGGAATGGATTCGACTGCTGCATGTTCTGGTGACTATGTAGGGCGGAAGGCGAGCGGTACGAGATGGGAGAGTTTTCTATGGGACTGTTGTATATACTTTGACTACCACCCAGCGATTGTTGAAGAAATGGGTTGCTCTGGAAGTTGGTGTTTAAAGGGGGTGCTTGTTGAGGTTGAAATTGTTGCTGTTGTGGTTGAACTTGTTGCTGCTGTTGTTGCTGCATGAAGGGGTTGTAACTGGTATTTTGCTGAGGAGGTTGTTGAGTAGGATTCTCGTAAATGACAGAAGGATAGTATTGGTTCGGCATGGAAGGAACAGGAGGGGTCATCGATTGTTGGTACAACTGCTGCTGTGGTGTAGGTTGAGGACCGGGAAATCCACCAGTGTGATTCGGGAAAAGAGGCTGTGGTTGAGAAGAAGTCGGAGATATAGCCATGTTTTGGAACGATTGATTCAAATTAACTTGCGATTGAGATGGCATTAAACCAAACGGGTTCGAGCTAGTAAATTGATGATAAGGGTTGTTGCCCGACATGGGACTCTGCGGCTGCAGGTTCCCTGTCGATTGAGAGGATTGCGGTTTCGCAGGTGGTGGAGGAGCATCCAGCATTTCCCATGGATTACTGGTCGCTTTTGGGGGGGCGGGTGGTTTCTCCTCTGCTTTTCCAAAACTTATTCCAGCCGTCGGACTTATAGGCGTTCGCGAACGAGAGGTTGGAAAGGTGCCGTTCTCCTTGGGTACTGGAGTTGGTGCTTGCCCCTCTCCAAGACGTACCAAAGTTTCAATTGACCTTTCCAAATTTCCATTCAACCCCTTGAGCACAGCCATATTTCGTTTCTCGTCTCTAAATCCCATGTCCCGTAGCGTCATCATCTTATTCTCTAAATCGTCCTGGGTATCATTGCTGGCCGATGTAGTACGGAAAATTCTCGAGGGTTTTCTCGCTGGTGGAGAAGGTGACCGTCGTTGTTGCGATTCTTGTTGGTCGAAATTATGACGAGCATTGGCTGCAGCTTCGCGTTTGGATTTTGAAGAGAGTGGGAATATAGAGGACGCAGATCTAAAGCCGAATCGGCTACCAGTCTTTGGTGGCAGAGGTGGTGGTTCGTCGGATCCTCCTGTGCTGCCCGTGTTATTGTGCCGCACTGGCTCTCGCGCCTTGACCGTCCTATCCTGATATTTTTGTCGGATAAATCTCTCCATTGCAGAATCGGCTTCATCCGCGTCGATTGGGATTGGTGGTCTCGAGTTGGTTGGATTGTATATTCGGTTCGAGGCGACGTTTCCGTGCTTCTTCATGTTCTACCGAATGTCAGCGAGAACGATATCCAAACAACTACAGGTCGACATACCTCGACTTGCTCCGTAGACCACGAGTCCATACTCAAGGACTTGACTTTTGTGATATGCGTCCCAAGCTTTCGGTGCAACGCAGCGCACCTCATACAGAGGAATATACCTAACTATTGGCTGTCAGTTCCTCGACCTTGCATTTCGGCACTGTGACGCTTAAGCAGTTCCTGGGAAAACTCACACTCCAACTCGCCCATCCTATTTATCGCATTAGCACATCTTCGCGACACAAAAGTAGGGCATCACAATCGACTCACCTGGGTTCCTGGCCTGACAATCCGCGCATACATTATTTCCCGGGACCGTCTTGATCAGATCCTGAAGGGCGCGCTCATTGCGCGCCTGTTGCCTCTTGCTCATGGCAGCTGACATGGTAAATAGCGAGAAATTGTAGAAAGACGAAGTTGTTGATGCTGATGCTGATGCGACGCCAAAGAAAGAGAGTGGAAGAAGAAGAAGAAAAGAAGAGTCGGATCAGAATATATTACAGCTTTATACAAGACATCCAGAAGAGGGTTGAGGGTTGAATGTCGAGGGATCGGAATGGTGGAAATGGATGGATGATGGTCGTCTATTCGTCTATTCGTTCGTAATTCATGAATGGCGTACTGTTGCTGGTACCAATCGCATGGCGCGGAGGGAGAGTAGAGGGGAGGGAGGGTGCGAGGGAGGAGTAGATCGTGGAGTTGTCGATGGGGGGGGAAAGGAGTGAGAGAGAGAGAGAGAGATTGTGGTCTTTTTGCGTCTGATCGTTCTTCTTTGCTGGGCTGCACACTCGACTGACACTGCTGCTTCTCCTGTGTTACTTCTTCTGGACTGCCCAGGTGGCCCGGAAACCTGACGGGATGGTGGTCGGGGTGGTCGGGGTGGTCGGGCTGCTGTACTCGTACGTGCGTTCCGTTCAGGGGTGAATGATTGATTCGCCTGCCACCCTAAATATGGAAAATCCTCCACTTTCGGTCAACAATCGAAATGAGCTCTGCTCTGTCTTCGTCTTCGTTCCTGGGCATCCAATGCGGTTCAACCTTGGATTGTTTTGTTTGTGATCCAGATCAGAAGCAGAATTGAGCTGGTCGTCGTCGATTCAAGTTTTGAGACCACGCGGGGTTCTGCTCAAAGATCGCTGTCGGGTCATGTCTTGAAACGCGTGCGTTATGCTCAATGCGAAATGAAATGCTCAGAGGCGATTGATTGCCGAGGATCTGGATTATGGATTATGGATTATGGATTCTCGGAAACACGGACCAGTCTTTCTTCTTCCTTGCACACCATCTTTCCTTGTTGTTTCTCTGCCATTTTATTTTTTCCTTGTTAAAAGTATATTTCCTTTGTTGGGTGGGTTTCTCTTCGGCTCCGCTATCAGTGCTATTGTACGAGTAGTTTGCCGTTTCCATGAGCCTCAAGTAGGATGCTCCACAATAATATGGCACAATTCTCTAGGAAGATGCTTATCAACACCCACTCGGCCGCTTGTATGACCCCTTCGTAAGCTATCGAGTGGTTAAGCTGACAGCTTCAACTTTAGCGTATGGGACCGTGAGGTCAGCAGCACGTATGTCTAACGTTATACCCACCGACGATTCCGGAGATAAGTCCTAAATTCTCTCAGAATCCCCTCATTCTTTTTCAATACAAACTTTTCCCATCTTGTCTTGAAAAGTTCCATAACTTGCACTCACAATGTCACTCAACCTCCACCCCCACTTCCCGCCTCCCAAAGATACCTCCTCAAAATCAACCCCCGAGGAATCACCAAAAATACAATCTCTCATCAAATCGCTTAAACTCCTCCCTCACAGTAAGTGAAATTCTCAGTATGTTTTGCCCATGTTCGAGGACGTACACAAGACCACCAATAAGTGAGAAATTATCTTGCCAAGAGAATATCAAACAATACCCGAACTTCAACTCACGGCCATCTATGATTATATGAACAAGTTTATGAGGGGATAGCAATGTCAGCTTGTCCATTTTCTTATTTTCTTCTCATACAACCAAGAAGTCATACCAGTCATACTTTACTACCCAAAATCCAATTTTACCAACCCCTCACCCTCACAAGAACACCCCCCCC
>LKTO01000473.1:0-39313 GCA_001399465.1 Hymenoscyphus scutula | reverse complement strand
TCCTCTAGAATGAGTAGACTAAGTATATAAGGTGGCAAGGACTCTGCTCTGGAAAGGACAATCGAATCTTCTTGTACATAGACAGCCTCTGTAGTTCAATTCAAAGTACTTGCTACAAGCCCTGACAACTATCTCTTAAAAATAATAAATAGAGAAAGTACTTAACTATATAAGTTTATATCTTATATAATTAAAACCTACTCTCTATTTTCTAGCTAAGTAGTCTTTAGACGATTCCTTAACTCTAAGCTTATAATAACTCTTATAGTTATAATAACTTCTATAAGAAACCTAGCTTTATTAAAGTTATATATATTCTTCTCTATAATTCTATATTTAGTAATTATATTTTATATAACGTAGTTTACTACTAAGCGATATATATTACTAAGTAATATACTTTCCTCTACTCTACTATCTAAAGAGTAAAATTTAATAATTATAATATATTATATTAATTAATCTAAATCTAAATCTAATAAACTAGAAGTATCTATAGCCTCTTAACAAGTTTATATATTATAACTAGACTCTCTACGACTTGTGGTACCCCATATGTAAAACAAAGCAAAAGAACTCTGGATTTTCTTCAAAGAGAAGAAATCATCATCAGTCACAACAACTTCCAACCCAACGACTAAACACCAATTAAAACCAGAAGAACTGAAAACTCGTCACGATGTCGAGGTCGTATCCGAAGTGTTTGCCGATCTGCCAAGCGAAAGCCTTATGCAGAGCCTTTACCTTTCTTCTCTCCCATACCCCCATCTTCAAACTCGTTCTCGTCCTCTGAATCACTGCCTGGTACGTTCAAGGCAATCAAACACAAGACTTCGGCTAGCGATGCTACATGTTCGCGCTCCTCTGCACCATCGCTGGCGGAATCGCGAGATACTCGTGCGAGGGGTGTGATCACAGCGGGGCGGGCAATAGCAGAGGGATTTGCATCTATTTTTCGTTAGACTGTTAGCCACAAGAGATATGGAGAGAAAAAAAATATACTGCTAGAACCGCTTGAGGAAGCAGTTGCAGGGTTCATCGCCACTGCAGATAGAGCTGGCTGTAGAATCGCAGGGGCAGAGACAACCGATGCATTGGCTGGAGTATTGTTGGCCGTGGGAGAGATAGAAGGAGAATTTCTAGCTGAGGCAGCTGCCGCTGCATTTCGAGCGTCGATGGTTCGTTGTGTCGGTCTCCAAACGCTAACAAGCCAATGTATTAGCACTTGAAACTCGGTTTAGAGAACGATTGTTTGATTTTTTTCTTAACTTACTGAGCCGCTCGGGTGCGTCTCTTTGCCTCGTTGGCAAAGTCTTCTTTCTCTCTCTGGGACAAGTTGCTCCCCACCAACCGCTGCATTTCACGGTCGTACGCATGCTTGCCGTGCTGGGCCATCGCTTGGGTTTTTGATCCTGCCATTGTCGTTTTCTGTGTTGAGAAGTTATCGGTTGGTGGTCTACGAAGAAAAGAGTGTGTATCAGGCTTGTGGTGTGGTGGGTGGTGGGAGGGTCAACCGCGCCAAGCAAAGTTCGCTTCACTCTTCGGCTCTCCAAGATGGCGTTGACAAAACCGCCTCCTCCTGAATATCTTACTGCCCGCTAGGATAACACTGAGTATGATGGATGATTTGGAGGAACTTACTTGCAGGGAGTGGAAATAACCGTATGGGTTGTGAGCTGGTGACATGCCCATGGACTGGTATTGGAGAGGTGGAGAAGCTGGTCTGTAGGTACGAATTACAAGTCCCATCTCGTCTTAAGTTGTTTTAAGATCGGCCCCAGACCAGCTCCTCCTATTGAGAAGGGGGACCCGGAGTTGGTCTGGACTACAGGCATGCCACCATGCCCCTACTCTGAAGTTGCGGGGTCAGGCGCAAACTTGGTGTTCACTCAATTCAACCAAGAGCTTGCATACCACTGGGTTTTCGTCGCTAGTATTGTTGTATAGAGCCCTGTTATCTCTTGCTTCTAGAGTACCCTGCCAAACACCAATCTCCAGAATAATTTACTGCATACTGTGTTAGCGCCGAGTAACGTTTTGGGAATGTTCGAGTCAATAAACTTGCAAAGGCTAGGAGACTCATACCAGCTATGCACTGCTACCATACCCATAACCACGACTAGATGTTGAGAAGTAGTCGGGCTAATGGCGCCTCCGCTCAGAGTGCCCTAAGAGTTGTCCCTGTAGGCAGCCCTCCCCCGACCTCGCGAGAGGGTCTCACTATATAATTTATTAACATAAAGATTTATGAGCAGTGGTTGAATAAACATACCTGCAAATTCTGGGCGGCGATAAACAGCTCTGGGTAGGGAGTAGGATCGAAGGTCCCTTTTCAAGTTCGTTCCATTTTGAATTGCAAAACCTAGGCTCGGATGGTTGTTGAGAGTGCTTGTCTGCGAGTAGTACTTTGCGAGTAGTACTTTGCGAGTAGTACTTTGCGAGTAGTACTTAGGAGAAGTGCCTCGCGGGCTTCGTTGGTAGTCTTGACAAACTGGTTCCACTACTCTTGTTCCTTGTCTGAATCGATGCCTCTCTACAAGAAATTGGCGATGACATCGCTTTAGGTTGCGATTCCATCTGGCTCTCTGCAAAGAGCACCAGCTGGGTCCCGAGTTGTTTTGGGATCGGCCCTTAGAAGATGCCCTATGAGAAACGGACGCGAGAGTTTCCAGTTGGATAACCCTGCATCTGCTTCATAGCCGTCTCGGCCACATAACTGGATCGGAGATGTCGATTCCTTCGCTGGGCTCTCATCTGAGGTGCCGTGGCCAGTGTTTAGAGGCACCGCTCTCCTAACTCGGTCGTCTCGCCTCTTCTCCAAAATGGCCTTGACAAAAACCAACTTCTCCACGATGTTATACTAAGCAGTAGGTTAGTACTGATTATCAGGTTAATGTTGAAGGTCTTTGGGCAAACATACTTACAGGGGCTGGTGACACCCATAGGGGTTTGCGCTGGTGGCATCTCCAGATTGGCTAGAACTATGTAAAGCTCTTTCGACGAGTCCAGTTGTTTGGGAATGCAGATCTAAATGATAGATACAGGGAAAGGAGCTCTTCGACATCATCTCCTATTGCTAGGAGCCCAGCCGATTTCCAAAAACCAATCGGCGAACTTGGTGCATGTCTCTGAGGTGATCACTTTGAATGTGCAAAGCTCAAGGGTTCTCTCAGGCTGTCTATGAACTGCAATTAATAAAATCTATTGTGGGAGGCTAAGTGGTTAGCGTCAACCTTAGCCTAACCGCCTTATTTCTTTGAGGAACTCCGATCGGCGATTGCCTCGCTTATCCTTGTCTCAATAGAGCTATTCAACATTAACACTTGATGGTTGAAATCTATCAGTAGAGCATGAAAAATGTATCTCTTTGTCGCTTTATCTCAAGACAAATGCCCTTAATGCTTGTCTTGTGTTCAAAGTTTTTCTTAATGGCTAAAGTAATCCAACAAGCTGTTTTAAAAGGCTAACGTTAATGTTTTTCTCTGTCCCGCCGCGGTCAATAAACTTTGCCTTAAAGTAACAAAGCAGCAACTAATAATATCATTAGAGTGCGCAGTCTTCCGCACTCTCAACAGCACAATTAAAGGTCAACAAACAGCGAATCGGCTCACCACCGCCATGAGACGAAACGCTAAGCCCAAGTGCAAAGAGCCCCCCTCAGAAACAAAGACTGAGTATGAAAAGCTCCTTGGGCAACACAATCAGGTACCTGGGCCTCCGAGATCCAAGCCCAAGCCCAAGCCCCGCGAACATCCCACAAGTGTCATTCCATCTCTAGGATTCATCAAAACCGTACTCGAAAATTCCCTCTATCCACTTCAGCGGAGTTAGGACCAACACATCCATCTTCGCGCCGAAATTCTTCTTGGGCTATTCGAACACAAAGTTCTTGTCAGAACAAGCACCCTCCTCGAACTCCCGAAAATCAAGAACCAAAATATCATTTGTACTCTTCCCCCCGAACTCAAGCTCAAGATCTTCAAATACCTGAATCAAGCAACATCCTTCTGCGCTGGTGTTACCTGTCGTGACTTTTACAACATCCATCGAGGTCTACATGGACATGCCAGACTCAACCTGGCGGAGTTTGTGAATCTTCCATTAGGAGCCGAATCAGTTATGGAGGCTATGGGACACCCAGGCGTGCAACTGTTTGAGGTTTTGGAGCAACGTATGGGTTCAAAAGGAGGATACAGAAGATGGTTTCAGGGGTATCAAAAGGACTGATTAACATTATCAGCATCCGACAGCGTTTTAAGGAAGTGGATGCATCTCCACGTGATTACGAGGAAGCAAAAGAAAGCCATTTCAACTTGAACGACGTAGAAACTGTATCAAATTAGTGCATCAATAGAGGCTTTTAGAGACCATTTTTCTCTTCTTGTAGGTCTAGAATAAAAAACACAAATGAGGAACACTTTAAACTTTCTCATGTCTCGCTTTACGACTTTTCTTGCTGTTGGAATGCAGGACTTTTCAGGAGTGCAAGAGTAAAAGACTTGAATTGCTTGCCTTGCTCTGTAAGAGCAGAGGGCACATATATAGAACTTTTGCAATAACCATTTGCCGTATCCATCTACCGTGAAAAACTCTTTCCTGCCGGCATGCCCGACGGGCATACCGATATCTCATAAGTGGCTTAATATAACAGATATCACCGTACCTATCAACACTTGCAGTGAAGAGTTGTGAGATTCGAAAGTCACGTTTCTGTATTACAACGTCATCCATCATACTTCCCACTCGTCCCAACAATCTTCACAGTATGGACCTTGGTAATAGGCTTTTTGAGGTTAACTGAGCTATTTTCTCAAAAGTAAATGTTTTAACTTATCTGCTCTCTTTGAGCTGAAGGCAATTGTGGTGAACAATGGAAAGAAAATGTCAAAGTTAACAGCATAGCGTCCCCAAGCAGTCTTTCATTTACTCTTACCTTCATGTACTAGTACTTTCGTTCTCTCCAGTGAATCCCACCACGTCGGCTGAACATGTTAGCTTTGTTCAGTCACCCATTCACAATTCACTTTTAAGATGTCAAGTCCTAATTCTAAGGGGCCATAGCGTCCCGCCTCGTCTAATCCATAAATATGTCACAGTAGCAGACGGCTGGAACAGCCTGCATAAGAAGGTAGCTTACACCATGCCACATCACAAATATTTCTCTTCCGCAACCCTTAGTTTTATCGACCACTTCGCATCCATCAAGGAACCTTGGGGGTTAGCTGTCAACATGCACTCGCTTATTAGAAGCCAAAGTGTCCCAGACCACGCCCTATACTGGGCGGGAGCCCTGAAGACTTCGTCACACCGGTAACTTCATACATCTTGATTAATGATGAAGTATTTTGCTGTTCATCTCGCTCATCACCAGGTCCTTATGCTTCTTCCAATGTATCTGATTTCTCTGATACCTCAGACCTTTCATATGTGTCAGATACGGATTCGGAAGCCATTGAAACCTCTCCAATTTCCGCTTCTCCATCAGAGGTTACCACTCATGAGCCGCATTCAGTATCAACTCCTCCAATTTCAGTCCACCTAAGCGAAGAAGCCAAAACAGTCGTCAAAACCATCTGCCCAAAACCCCGGCTGATCTTTGACCCCTCCAAGATCACGGAAAACCAACATCTCACCCTCACAGCCAACTTTCCAATGGAGATCCACAAAAGCATCACCGATGGCCTCACACCACAAGAAGCAGTTTGTCTCTCCCTCACTTGCAGATCTCTATATACAATTCACGGTCACAAGATCCAAAAAGTCCCGCTTTGGCAGCAAAACTATCAAGGACAGCAAATTTGCAGTTTGCTGAGAGATTGGATTGATCCGGCTCATGCTTTGTTTTTCGATACTGGGGCGCGGAAATTTGTTCATTGGGAAATTCGGGATAAACTGATGGGGGAGCGATTCGCGAAATGGAAGAAGGAGGATTTTAGGGATCCGAAAGTACATGGATGGGCAAATTATGCAATTATGGGCTTTGGTCATCCGTTGTCGAGATGGTGAAGACCCTGACTGGTGTGTATTATTTTCAGGAGGACCCTCGGAGGATTTGTAAACAGTTATGGGGTAAATGTGGAACGGGTGTATGGTCTGTATGTTAGAATAGGTCATTTGGTGGTTGTGTTTATTCCATGGAAAACCATTACTATAATCTATGCCGCATCGTATTTGTGTAGAGCAGTCTTTTGAAATTTGAATATCTAACAATATCATTCGATTAAAACATACACTGCAAAGTCTATAGTGAACTCTTCTTATTGGTCTCCTAGAGTGCTCATTACTTGAACTCAAAATGATACTGCCATTTAACAGCCCACGTGACAGTTCCCTCAGTCTCGGCTAGTGTTACACCAAATATATCGGCAATGACTAATTCTTGACTGATAATTTCACAGTTAAATAATAGACAATCACGACAACACGTCCTCCTTACCCCTACCAGTAAACTAGAAGACCGCCAAGATGTCATCAGAAAACGATTTCCAAGAGCAGCATAATATTACAAGTCAGCTCAGTGTGTTCTCCAAAATCATACCCATCTCCTTCTAATTCGCATCAAGCCCCAAAGCCCATCTTCATCGCCCTCCCCACATAGATCCACATCAACATCATCAAGTTACTCAAACCCAACCAATACATACTTCTGAGCATCACATGCCGCAAAAATTTCGAGTCCTATTAGTCCATCATCGGAAAGGTCAAAATAGATCCAGAAGATTATGAACCAAACGATTTCATTTAGCCCAGCTTGTGTCTATGAAGTCTTGATTAACTGCTTGCCTCAAATGTTAGAAATACCCATCTTTCGACAATTGTAGTTAACTCCAGCAGGAGTTAAGTTGCCTCATGCAATGAAACTGTTCTGATTTGGAGGTATAAGTAAAAACAACCGCGAATGCGTGAACCTTTCGAATCTGTCATGGAGTTGCTGCTTGTCTAGTCATTAGAATATATCAAAATGGAAACTCGTGGAGCAATAAAACAAACCCCAAAGGGCATATTTTATAAAACAAGCACTGAAAGGCGCACACTGAGAAGTGCTTGAATTGGCATATCCCCCCTCCTACCTTGAAGTTCCCGCTATATGCCTTGATCAAGTCTTATCCCCTTTCTACTCCTGCCGCTGAGTCGCGAGAGTTCGAGTTTGAAACTGAGACCGTGATTCAAGATCCAGGGCAGGATTGGCTTGAATAGAAACAATAACCGGATTCATCATCGCCCAAATCGTTGCTGAGGGACGGGCTCTCGGCCGTTCGTTAGAATTGCCTTCACCAACCCATTGTGAGCGCCCATGGTAAGCTTTGAAGACTCAGGCTGTAGCCGAACGAATGTTCAGAGGTCGTGGACGACGAAAGTAAAGAAGTTTTTAATATATCCCCCACCCACAAACATCCCTTACCCCTTATTCCTCTAGTGCCCTCCCGAACTTCTCCTTTCCACTTCCTACTACGCGATCAGACAACTTTCCTATCTTCAACATCGCTCTCTTTCCCCAGTATTTGCTAACGTACAACTCCTTCTTCTTGTCGTATTTGACGTTTTGAGGGATCCAGGAACAAAGGAACTGTAGGTGGGAAAGCTCGAAGTCAGTATTAACAACTCTAGATTTAAAACTGAGAAATATGAGGAGATGACGAATAAAGGGGGTTGCAAGGGGAGCAGAAGGATGAGCTATGAGCGAAGCAAGGTATGACATTCCCAAACGATTCGCCAATATCAAGATCAAGTAAAGGGGGTCGGAGGGAGCGGTGATCACTCGGGCGACACGAACCTCGTGGAGGCGATAGCGCGCTATCTCGGTGCAGTGGTGGCAGAGCAAATTGAGAGATTCGGTGAGCTTGACCTTCTTTCCTGGGTATTGCTTTTGTAGGTGTCTCGCAGTTGCTTGCAGGTGAGGGAGAGAATCACGGCCGGGACATGCTCGAGGTGGTCGAAAATCTCCCAGTGGATCTCTGAGGGCATAGACATGAGGATAGAGGACTTGGGCCTGGTATCGTCTAGATTGATGGAACGCGTTAGTTTATGAGCTTTATTGGGTTACAGTGAACGTGCGCACATACCTGCTGCTGCTGCCATGGTGGTGATCTGCGGTTATACGCTTTGTTGATCAATATGGGATGAGATGCGTGGTTGTACGAAATGCTCCTAAAGTGAAAGGAAACAAGTTACCGCCTGCAGGTGGTATGGAGATGTCAACTGACTAGCTGAAAATTGGTGAATCAGCTGGAAATTCACCTTTGTTGAAGAAATTAGTAAAAATAAGCCCAAATGGCTGGAGAATTTTCAAAAATAAGCTCATACCTGATCACCAGACACAACTTCATGGTTGTGATTTGTTGATTATATTTTCAACATCCAACCACCTGTTTTAAATTTGAGTCTTCTACTTCTTTAGAATAAGTTAGTAGTTTAATAAAAGTTACTAGACTTATAGTTATACTACAAAAAAAAGAAGACCTTTTCTTTAGTTGTATATTTGTTCAAGTAATTAAATTGCCAGGTATAATTCTTAAAAAAGATTTCAATATAAAATTTTACTAGAATAGAAAGATTAAGGCCTCGTATATTCATTAACTCCTAAATTGTTAAAGCTAAATTATTAAAATATACTTAGAGCCGATTCAAGTTATTACTTTCTCTTCCAGTGGTTTTTTTAAGAATAGGGAAGGCGAATAGGCAGAGAGCCAAATCTGTTTACTCCTTCCTTGATTCTCTAACATTTTCCTAAAGAGCCTAGGAGGTTGTATCAGAGCCTGTTTACTAATTCCCCTTCTAACCCCACTTCCTCTTATTTAAGGCGGAAAGGTATATATATAGACATAGTTAGAGAGATAGCGAAACTAATGTAGCAGAAAACACTGGTCCTAAGTAATTACTTTAGCATAAGTGCGACATCAATGGCTTCCGTATTATGGTAGAAAAAACTGTTTCAAGTGGGAAGGGCACTTGAAACTATTGGATCCTCCAATAGCGCCGTTGGTCACGTGGGCCGCCCAACAAGGAGAAGAGATTACTCCTACCAAGGAGTTATATAATAATGTAGATGTGATAGTAATGAATGTAGATGTGGCTCTCTTACTCCTATAAAATCCTAGATACGAGAACGAACGAATTATAGGTAGATAACTAAGAAGAAAATTATCCTTTTTGATCTCTATACATGACACCTAAGTAGAATAAAAGAAGTTGTTTTTGCTTTCGGTTGTTTGATCCCAAGTTCCGCTACAGGAATTCCCTCTTCTAATGGTGTGACTTGGGAACCCCTTTCTTCTAAAAGCCTTCTCGCTGCGGTGAAGAATTGATCGACTTGAGAGGGTAGCCGTTCCTAAAACTTGGTTGCCAGCTTTTTTTGATGAGATTTGACTGAGACCTTATTAAGAATCGTAGAATACGATAGACGCCCCAGATCCCACAAATAGAGACATTATGTGGGGTTGTTTTGCACTTTTTTAGGAGAATTGTACAATCTCTACACTAATCCAAGAAAAGACAATGCTAGTGTTGGAAAAACTCTCAATTTAAACATTACTTCTATCACTCCACCTCTTCATCCAGCCAACTCCCCCAGGCCTCTCGTCCTCTCCCTCTCCCTAGTATCCCCCATCTCACTCCCCACCATCCCAGCAGGCACTTCATGAGTTTGCGCCAACCCACTATTCTTCCAAGTCTCCATACCCTCCTGTAAGCTCTTTAATTCCCTCGCCCGCTCTTCCGCCTTCTCCTGCCATGCCTTCAAATCCTTCTGAACATCCTCATACTTTCTCTTCCCCTTCCTTCTCTGCCAAAGAAACATGATCGAAAGTAGTAGTAACAATATCCCAAGAGGTGCCCCAACAGCTGCACCAACAGTAGCCGGTTTCGAGGAGCAAGATGGAGATGATACTGCGGAGGAAGAGGCAATAGTGGCGTGAGTGGTTGGTAATGTTGTCGAGGAAGATATAGAGGTTGAGGATGTAGCGTCCGATAAGTTCCCAGTAATCTTCCAAGCTGTTGGATTTCCGACATTTAATCCAAATGTCTTGCTCGAATTCGAACAATCGCTTTCAAGTCCACACACCCAATGCAACCCACCAGCCCCCGAACAAGGTTTCAAGAAGTTGAAGCCATCTTGGTCGCCTAAGATAAATGGATTATTAATTGTCTCAGCTCTTACGTAGACAGAATAGACATACCTCTAAAATCCCCAGTCCCAGCAATACAATTCTTCGGACACTTCTCGCTCTTAAAAGTCGAATCCGTACAACCCCCCCGATAAATCAACCCATTCCCACTCAAGCACAATCCATTTCCCGTACATGTTTCTCCGAAAGCGCAACAGGGACTTTGCGCTGCACTTGGATCGCAGGGTACGAATTGAGGAGACACGGATTTGCCATTCGTTTGGCCGTCTGGGAACCAGCATACGGATGAGTTGGTCGCCATTACGAGAAGAGGAAGAACAAAAACAAGAAGAGGACGGCGAAACCACGGCTGGAAAAACGCGCAGGTTCAAGGAGATCGACAAGAGTAAAATTTATCCTTACGTAGGCTAGAATGGGGGATTGTAAGATACTTAACACCGCCTTACTCACCCCTCCTCATAGGTGTACGTGAAGCCCATCATAGGATTCGACATTTGTGCCTCTTTCCGCCCTTAATATCCACAATGTCTTCCATAAGCTGACCAAAAAGTAACTGCAGCTGCGGGATGAACTCATACGGAGTATTCGAGTCTCTCCACATCTGACAGGCGCAGGCCACTAAGCCCCTGCTTGAGCCTCATCCATAAACGTGTGGCCCGGGATGGATTACGCCCCCAAACAAACTGATTGAAGAGAGAGAATTAAGGTTCATTTCTGAAACGGCTGTTCATTTAGTAGAATGTGTTCGGTGAGATGGGGATTACGAATATCTATTGGTGAAGTGGTGGCTGTAACAGATAAGGATGGAGGATGGCTGAAATGGATAGACAACAGAGTGAGATTAGAGGAAATATGTATTTTCATTTCTTAATTGGATTTTTATACAGTTTTGTTCAGTTGGTATACCAATCTAAATATTAATCGAGATCAAACAAGCATTGTTATTAATGCGAGATTGGACCCCAAAACTCTGTCGTATGGTGTTGTATAAGACGAACTCCACTTTATTATACGAGCGATTCGCTTGGTGGGCAGTATCTACTCAATCTGATTGAGGAATTCTCATCTCGGGCGGTCGTCGTCGTCCTCCGCTCGATTCTTTGAGGCTGCTTTCAGCGACTAGGAACTCTACGAAGAGTATCCCAACGATAGTGCGTTTAAGGATATACGCTATCTAGGAGATTTGCTCCATGCAATGACTGGGATTGGGTTAGAAAAATGATTAAAAAAATTAGAGAAGGCGAGACGTTGCTGACCTCAGATGCTTTTAGCGTTCGTCTTTGCAATGTGTACTTGACATGCAGATGAAGCTGAGCGACTTTCATATAATCGCACTGTTCGACTCCGTTTTGCGAACTTTCTTGCCATCACTGCAATCTCTTTGCAAATTGGAGGATGCCGGAGTCAACACTAAATTCGGTTGCAGATTTTCCACAACTATCGAGATAAAATTGTTGTTCCGGGGTTGGATCGCGGCTGGTTTTTGTTCAGTAATCCCTGTGGTCCTTCAAACATGTGCTGCTGAAAAGCACTCGGCATCTTGCGCTTCGAAGAATGTTTTCTGTTCCACCGATAATATTCTCAAACTGAGACTCTTCACTTGATGCTCCCTTTCCATCCCCCTCGTAGACGCTGCTCGCATATCCCAATTCTTTTGATGGCGTGTAGTGGTGCATCACTTCTGGGTTGACGACCAAACAATCGAGGTCTTTCGACTGGCATCCTTGGAGCAGTCTTATGTCGAAGGCTTCGTTCCCTCCCTTTCCGGCCCACTGAAGTACCTTTTCTGCGCCTTTTCGAGTAACAGCGTATCCAAAGGTGCATACTGGGTTGACGCCTCGTTGGATCGCTCTCTTTCCGGCATCGATGTTGTACATATATTTGTTTGACCATCCAGTGTAGCTTTTCGCGGGGAGTACGGCGGAATCTTCGTACTCGATACGATGGGTGTCTGCATCAGTGTGCTCACCGCAGTGTCCAATCCAGAGGATATCCCATGAATGACCATACGGGCTTGTATCGGTAGAGTTGACTTCCGTAAAGCGACGGACATTGTCTGAGATTAGTCTCATCTGCTCCTTGATATTGAGGTCCCAATCTACATCATCTTCGACGATCAAGGCAGTCTCGAAATTGTTGGTTATCACATACTTCAAGAGATCAAGGTGGGCGATCCATGCATAAGCAGAACCATTTGATGGCTGTTTCCCGGTGTTTGATTGGATTTTCCGGAATGCGTCTACCAATTCCGGGGTGGGATGTGTCTGCTTCGGAATTTCAATGTCAAGGCCAGTGTAGTCTGCTGCTGCAATAAGCCCGCGTGTTCTCCAGCTAGGACCGTGCGATAGAGCCAGCATTTTGTGAAACTAAAGCATGTTAGACCAGTTATAGATGGATACTTCAGTGCAGAAGGGAACAAGAAACATACACCAAGGGTAGAATTTCCAGCGTCCACTCTGGCCTTCCACAAATCCCGAGCGGTGAAGTCGCATGTAGACCTGAAGGGAAAGTCGCCAATCATATAATAATAAATCAAAATGGAGACGAGAAGTGCGGCTATCAGAGCTCGAATGCGCTCGTTGATACTTCTACGAGAGGTTCGCCCATAGAGTGGTGTAACGATCCTCTTCGGTGAAAGTGAACGAAACATATTTCCCGGTATATCCGGCGCGCCGCAAAATCGATATCAGAAAAGAGAAGGAGACATGCAAGACAAGTTTAGGAAAAATTCGGCATCGTGGAAAAGAAATAGAAATGAGTGTGGAAGTGGTGGAGAAGAAAAGGATTTGCTGCGCCAGACCAACACCACAGGGCCACACGGCCCATTATATCAAGTGAAGCCTTTCGTGATAGTTCCGAGGTTGCTGGAGATTTCCTTGAGGTCAAACTAACCCGAATTAATTGGGATCTACCAGCGAGCCTCCATACATGAAACGTTGGTTGGCTGCAAGGGGGGTTATAATTGGACGATTTGTTTGAATGACTGTGGCTTGCATGAATCCTTCAAGATCCTCCCTTGCTGGCACCTTGCTGGAGTCCACCGTCTCCAGCAACATGGTTGGGCGTGGGGAAGCACAACATGACGATGCCAAGCTGGCAGTTGGAAAGCAGCAACGATGTGCACACGATCCTCGGAACGCACCCCTCGGTCCCCTTATAAATGGCAGCGCATGTCCGGAGGTACGAGAGATTGGCAGTTTGCTGCTGACAACTCGTCTCTTTTTCTTCAAAGATCAACACGGGAGGTTACTGTGCCGTAATGTACCGTAGAGAGTATTTGAGAGATTCTGAGATGAGGCCCCATTAGGGCGGGAGGCGGTCAAATCTTTCGAGATCCACTGTGAAGCCGGAGGAACGGCCAAGACTTCACGATGGCATCAAATCCACCGAATCGGTCCACGAGAAATGATTGAGAGGACGGGGATCACCAGGAGGTGATTGTGATGAGGTGAATCCGAAGAGGCGCAGCCAAGCACATGATACTCCAACTCCATATATTTGGGCGGTTGCATGTTGGTTGGAGATGCAACGAAGATGTTGGAGGTGTGAAGGCACTGGAGGCAGCAAGATGGATCACATGGCACGTGAAAGTCTACCACGTGATCGAATCGCTTTTCCTACAGATAATAACCTCGCAACTTGGATTCAAGATAAAACCACCACGTAAGTCTTTGAAAGTATTTGAAATGAATACCCAAATCATGTCTTGTGGTTATCACGTGACCTGTACTAATTTCGGACAGGAACAGAGGTGATAGAATCAGCCAAAACCCCAATGAAACGATGTTCTCTCACTCTAGGATAATCTAATCCAAGTTTCGTTTCTTACTTCTCTTAAAGGCAATAGGAAAAACTCGTCACTTGAAAAGTGCACACAGTAAAATCCCCAGCTGATCAATTGTTCTAGTATATTTTATTCACCAATTGTGGCATTGACCAATTATGTTACTGTTTTATACTATCTAGTAGTGAGTCTAGTAAATTTAATGACTAAGATAAATTATTCACTAGTGTATAGAGTAATTAAGTTAATTAGATAAGGTACTTTACTTCTAAAAATAAGTAAGGTTAAAATTTAAAATAGCTACAGAGTAAGTTCTCTAATCTATACTATATATTAAGAATATTTAGAGTAACTAAGTGAATTGTATAAAGTTATAAATAAAATAGATATATAAGGATTAAATATAAATTTTATCTATTTAGTAAGTTTCTTTAAATAAATATATTTTTTAGTAATAAATAGAATAATTTAATTTATTAATTAATAATCTAGACTACCTAAAGTTATAAAGTAACTCGATAGATACTTATTTAACCTCGAAAAACTTTTCTTAAATTTACTAAGTTAGAAAGTCGTAAACATTTAAGTTAGTTAAAAGACTTTGGGTGATCAAATCTCTTTTCGGTGTGTGTCTAGACAAAATTGGTCAATTCCATAATTGGTGAATAAAATATAGCAATTCTCGAGTCATTGGCGAAAGAGTTGTCCAAGTGATGGAAATGCTTTGCCCTCTAATAAATTATACTCTATTCGGTCTAGTGCATCGGGAAAGATTACTATTAAAATAGCGTGAAAGGAATTCGTCCTTTTTAGGTCGAAGAGTTCTTTACTGAAACATCAACGGTCTCCCTTGCAATAGTATCACTAGCCAATTGAGAGAAAACAAATGAGATTGTTTCTTGACTTGAGTTTATTCTCGTTAGTTCCAAGATATCCACGCAGGCATAGTAGTCGAAAACCGACTCAGCTCATTCCCACCGAAACCAATGTAAACATCCAGCTCTACAACCCATCGACCACATGAGATCTCTAGCAGTGAGTAATTTACCAGCAACCAAAAGCACCCAGGACTTCATTCATTTGCTTGGCCGGGCGGTCGAGTTGTTATTATTAGTACCAGTGGATCTATCTAGTTGCATTCCTCCTGTTTTTTTATGCTTCGAAAATCCTTGTTGGTTCATGTCGCTGCCAGTTCCCGGGGCGATGGCGATTGGACGGTCGGAAAAGATTGGGGCATCAATGTTGGTGAGGTCGTAGTACTTGAACAACATGCCTCCACCTTCGTGGATAGTAAGAGGCGAAGTGCCAATGCCGGCTGTTTTCAAGCGGCGGTTAATACTTTACTCTACTTATGACTACTCGAGTCCTTTATATTGGGTTCTTATTCTTTAAAGTAAGTAGACTAAAAGTCTTTATTGTTGTTTATATTCTTTCAATTAATCCTTAATAGTAGTAACCTCTATACTATTTTATTTTTGTCGGTATAACTATAGTAAATAGCACTTAGTTAGTTATACTTAATTAGTTAGTATTAGTTATAGTGCTTGCTTAGGCACTATAAGTAGTACACACCGTACAGTCGTTATACGTCATACACGAACGATAATATACACTTTTTACATCACGCTTATAACCATCAAGTCATACCAACAGTTTTAGTCTATATATTGTCAATCACTTATATTTATAAACTACTCGAGTCCTACTCAAGTAGTATTATATATTTGAGCTGTTTGTATTTACACTGTATCTCACAATATATCTCATTTTCGGGTTCATTACTGTCTGTGAACAACATGTTTGATTTAGTTTCCTTTTACGTTATAGTCTTCAAGGAACCATTTCGCTATTTACAATTGTTAACTCAAACTAAACAGTCAAGCAATTTCATCCGACTCTTGTTCAATTTATAACATGTCAACTATACGTCTGTGTATATGGAATCGCTATAAAAACTCAACGAATTTATTTGATCGCTACTGTATTAGTGCCCGATTACAATGTCGTCAAAAACATTCGTAGCTGAGTGCACCTCTATCATTGGCCAACGTTATGAGTTGTCCAAATGTAGGATATTAGTGAATGTAGTGTGCGAGACTACATCAATGTAGGCTAACGCGTGACGTTTGATTGGGAATATAGTGAATCAGGAACCGCACGGATGATTCACAAAGTCTGTGACTATAAATTGATCCTTGATTTCTACCAATCCAAAACCTTTTCACAAAACATAAACATCTATCTGCAGACGCGACCACGAGCTACTCGCAGGTCTACCTCTTCCTGCCAACAACAGCCTTGTCCTCTTCACGACACATCAAGCCGTGAACTCAAACCATCTTCGGGCTCTCACACGATCACGATTGCGATTCTTCCAATATACCCGACCGTAAGATCATTCACGTCGCAAGAACCTCAACCATGCCCATCACAGTCTACCCAGCACCTCATGGTGCTAATCAACTCATTTCTTTCAACTCAATCAGTAACCCAACAGAGCTTCTAAAGAAGGCATGCGGTCCCACAGCTGCGAAGCTTAAGAACGATCATGCCTTGGAGACATCGTTCGGCGAACTATTGAATGAACACAAGATATATTCCCATGCCAATGGTTTCATCCAGGGCACCCT
This sequence comes from Hymenoscyphus scutula, assembly GCA_001399465.1. Lineage (NCBI taxonomy): Eukaryota > Fungi > Ascomycota > Leotiomycetes > Helotiales > Helotiaceae > Hymenoscyphus > Hymenoscyphus scutula. Next base: position 22,775 of record LKTO01000473.1, on the reverse strand, counting down.
GAGAGCTTACGACGGCCATCATCATCTCTTTTTGCGCCCAGATGACATTTGGATCAATATACTCACTCAGTTCAGCGCTTACGTCAATGCCAATGACGAGGATCTCCGAGAAATGTTTGTCGCACATCAAGGAAAGAAGGAGCTAGTTGTTGAGATGGATGAAGGTAAGTTACAATTATTGAATCAAAGTGAAGGAGAGCCTGCTGACAAAATTCAAAATGTTTAGTTCGAGGTAACGGATATCTAGGAAAAGATTGGGGCCAGTTTGCTTCACTGATGACGGAGCGAATCAGGTAGGATCCTCAAAAGTTCGCACGAATCGTGCCAGAACTGGTCGTAGAAGACCATACCATTCCTTGGGCTCATTTCCAAAGGTCGCAAGTCGCTCTGCCTTTGCGGCAAGGTTTATACAATCCTCTTTCTCACCTAACAAAGTCACTGACGGCAAACCACACAACATCTGGCCCTATAAGTAAAGTATTGCTGAAGGGAAGCCATCATGGCAACCGAAGGGACGACTCGGTCAGTGTCAATTGTAGTTGAGAAGTCAGGAAGAATCCAAGTCTTCAAAGAGGGGTCTTTAATGTTATTGCTCTGTCGACATTGCAGATTTCTGGCGAAAGATTGCTCATTATAAACACGAGGGGTCTGGAACACTTAAGTTATGTGTAAGTCTTCCGCCAAAAATAAAACTCAAAAGGTAACTTACAAAATCAAGGGCTGGTTGACGGCATTTTGCTTTTGGGGCAGCAAGGGCTACAAGATTCGACGCGGAAATGCAGATTCAATGAGTGTTGAACTCGATGGCACACGAATCGGATGTTTCAACGTTACAGAAGTTCCCAACGGATGGTGTTCGGTCCCAGTCAAAATCGGCAACAACGGAAATGTGACCTATACTACCATGATTGCCGGTTCAGTCGGTATCAAAGTTACTAGTAGCGGCAAAGATCTCCACGAAAAGCCTGGTGAGACCGGTCCAGATACTGTCTCACCAGTTGTTGGATGTAAGTAGTGGGGAAACAGTCTTCCTTGTTTCCTTTTATTCAATCACTTCTGATTTATCCCTGAGCCCCAGCTAAATCCTATTCCAAGCTTCAAGCAGTTCTTGCAAGACCATTACTGACTTTCTTCTAGGGTGGTTGTTTGAGTGCGAAAAAGAGGAGTAGTCGGAGGCCCCAAAAAAATAGGCATATGGATTATATCTTGAGATCTTGAATGTAAACTAGCACAACTTTCCATGATAGCTAGGTTCACTGTCACCATTCTTGGTAACCTGCAAGCGAGTTTGATACTCCGCTGTCACATACAGCTATCATGCAGGGCCAAAAGAAATCACTTCAAATTTTAACATTGATGCTAGAGTAGTGAAAGACGTCTTTCTGACTGTATCTGGTTCCCCATGAATCAACCAGTCCAAAGTGCCTATAGTGACGGAAAGTATTTCTCAAAATTATTTGGGAGATTAAAGGACATGGGCCCCTGACTTTTCGAACTGCTCAATGATGTTGGTAGACTTAGACTACAGTCTGGGATCAACGGATACTCAATCTGACTCTTTCTAAGGCTACCAACATGGTAACAATCAACCGAGGATTCCGCGGAGAAAAATTTCAATCAATAATAGTGTAGGGAAATAACCACCACTTGTTACACTTCGCTAAAGTTCTCTGTACTGCTAACTGGAGTTAAAATTCCTTGGGTGCATCTATAAGGCACTGAGCTAGTGCCATGTTGAGTTTTCCATAATCCTGATTGAGCAATGTAAGTCATTCCCAACTTGAAATTATGAGCGGTGCTGTTAAACTCCGGCCCTTGCTGGCTCACAAAAGACCTGATGGGAAGACAATGGATTTATGGATTTTTACAATGAATAAAAATATTGTATATACATTAATGGTTACTACCTAAAGTATTACAGACTTATCATAGATAAGATGCCTCAATTGCAAAACCAACAGTAAGCTTGGTATGTCTCAACACGGCAGCCCATTGAACAGATGCGAGGGTCTGGTTTTCAGTATATCAGTAGTTGGTCACAAAGATTTTCCATTGGTGTGGAATAACTGATTTCTTGACTTACATCACTGGCACTGTGAATCTTTGGGTTTGAGGTCGCAAATATTTCCTCGTGGACGAAAGCAGAGGCTATTAGAAAGTTAGGGAGTTCGATGTTCGAATTATCTGGAGCACTTACGAAAGCCATTGGAGGTTGCACTGGCATGGTCAGAGCATCCATAGCCACAAGTGCTAGTCAGAGGGGTGATTCCAGTGTATTGGGTAACAATCAGACGGAGGTAGGTAGTCAAAGCGGCATTAGTGTAATCAGTATAAACAACAGGCTTGCCAGCTGGACTGTATCCGGTCATATCTTGGTTAAGAAAAGCCAAAACTGTCTTTGCGGTGGATTTGTAGTTGGCAAAGATACCAGCGGATCCTAGAAGTCCACCTTCTTCTCCGGCGTACCAATGGAATCTAAATAGATAGAGTGGTCAGTTTTAAACTCTTTTCAACAAGCACGGAAGAAAACCCTCATAACATTGGGAGATTTCAAACTTTGAAGTCTGAGAAAGGCGTACTCAAGAGTGTTCTTTGGTTTGAAACCAGACTCCGCGAGAATTCTAAAGGCCTCAAGGATAGTGACAGTGCCAGTTCCGTTATCATCAGCTCCTGGAGATCGTCCCGCTGAGGTACTTCCCACGGAATCTTGGTGTGCTCCAACAATCACAAGATTGGTGGTGGTTCCGGGAATCTTGGCAATAATTGAAGGTTGATTGAACGAATGGGTGAACTTGGTGACGGTGATAGCCGGGTTGGCTGCGCCAATGGCCTTCACTTGATCAAACAACCATTGCGAGGACTGAGTACCAGTTGCACTTCGGTAGTACCTAGTGTAGAATCTTTGGTCGTATTAGCGCAAGTCCCGGAAGAGAAGGCAGGTTACAAACCCAGTGAAAGTTGTCAACCAAGCTGTTGGTTTCGAGATGTCAATCTTAGCAATAGCAGCGTTGGCCTCGGCTATATGAGCCAAGCTTGTTGGGTAAGTTACCGCAAGAGCAGAAACTGGTGCCTCTTCAACATTTGAGAGAGATTCAAGAACTTCAGCATCCTGCCTTTTTGTCAGTGAAAACATCAAGTCTCTTGTGGACTGTAAGCTGACCTTGATATCCGTCACATCAATGAAGTTGATGTTTTTTGTGACATAGTCATTGACCTTTTCCTCCTCCGTGACCCAAGCAGATTCTGTTTCCGAGGTCTTGATCAAACGAAGATCAGTCCTCACTTTCAAAGATTCTGCAGCTGGTGCTGCAGAGACCAGAACGCATGACGATGCAAGGAGAGCACCGAGTGAAAGAGTGAAATGCATGATGAGAGGATGGTGACAGGGTTAATCAAGACTGAATAAGCTGGTTGGAGAAGAAAAAGCTTGAAGGTCAATTGATGTCTTGGGTACATATATACCCCTTTAGCAATTTTCGCATCCTATGGTGGACTTTCCCTTCCTCGACTCCCAAGACTCGCCAAGCGTCATACACCTTCCACCTTATACGCAGAGCTCGCTTGGAGCCTCATACCTTCCGTTATAAGAATTGATCCGCCCCAGCCAAGCCGGGAAAAGTCACGGGATAGATCACCACGAATCTGACAATCCAATTACACCTCCCATCCTGCAGTCAAGCCAATCTTGGTAGCGGTACGAAAACAGGGGAAGGAATTGCGAGATGGTGTCGGAATCGACGGCCGGGACGAATCCTTTTCGAGAAGGATATCTTTGTGAGCTGCTAGATGTGGGAGAGCCAAGATAATTAGGGCTCTAGAAAATCCTTCTAGAATACGAAGATCGATGGGATCGCGCCACATCGTATCTTGGTTGAGGGATAGGAAGCAGGGGAAATAGGGGAAATAGGGGAAATATGGAGCAGCGAATGAGGGTCAAATTGGAAGTTGCAACGAAGGTGATGCGGAAAACAAAATGTTGTCGGTAGTTGTTGTTGATCGGGATAAATGCTGTGACGTTGTTTTACTAGCTACTCCTAATCAGGAAGGTGGGGTCGGAGTGACCCCCCTTGCACAAGTAGCTTGAACAAGGTAGAAGATTCGCAAAGTCATAACGAGATGTCGTGAGTTTCATGAATTGCAAGGATAGCTACGAAGTTCTTCTTTTGGCTGCTTGCTTTCTGGCTCTCCGCCATGGATCTGTCGGAGTTTACCCAGCTGTAGTCCATCAAGTCCAGGTACACTGTACGCATACTGTGCCACTTTCATTAACTTCACCAAAGTCTGTAAAGCTCTTCGTTTTCCACAATCACGGGGTAGCATAAGTATGGGAAAATACTTCGTCTTGATCCTGATAATTGTATCTCCTTCCCTTGTATCGATTCGTCAGGTTTTGATTGATGGATTCTCCCTAGTGTTATGATTACTAAGTGCTTTTTAGACTCGCAGGGCGTTTTGTTTTAGCTTGTTTGACTCGTGAGACAGGAAAACAGGAATGAGTGGTAACTGTAAGCTCGCTTTCTTGTGTCAATTCAGAAATAACGTTCACTCAAAATCCCTTCAGCTAGGCTGGACTTTCGAGTCCATTCCTCTATTCCAAAATATGACGAGATCCAGTGCAATGACGAGTTATCCAATCAGGTGACCCACCCCCCTCATACTAACCTATACTAGATACAACCGAGTTATTAAGAACTCGACTAGAGGCTCTTGTAGCTCCAGCCATACCACTACAGATAGAGCTAAAGTCTACAAAGAATTTCAATGATGAGAACATACCAACTTCTGCCCTAGTGAAAGATTCAGGTCAACCACAACCACGTTTGCAAGAAACAACACTCATTTCCTCCTCCCGATTACGAACCAAGTAACGAGAAATATAACGAAAACGTAAAATAATTGTACTCAACCGTTTATAATGAAGATTCCTGCTGCCTGTCTTGCGCTTCTAGTCACGCTCCCTGGTGCAGTAGCACCTAGTATATTCAACCTCTCACAGTATGTATTCCCCGAGCTATTTCCCCCACTTGGACAACCGAGGCACAGTGTCATCTTCAGAGAGTTCATTTATCTCCGGTTTTTCTCCTTGTCTCCTCCGTTATCGGCACAAATACTGATTTAGAGATCTTCCACAGATACGCCAATGTAGGAAAGCATTTGGGCGAGAGAGACGCATCCCTAGAACAAGACCTAGCATCGCGGAACACAACACCACATGCGCAAGGACAACTCGGGGACCATTTGGAGAAGCGTAAAGGCGGTAGTGCAGGTGGTGGACATGGCGGAGGACATACTAGCAGTGGAGGACGTTCGTCTGGCAGTGGAGGTAGAGCAGGAACTGCGGGAGCAGCAGGAGCTGGAGCGGTTGCAGGTGGAGTAGGAGTCGCTGTTCTTGGAAATTCTCTGGGCAGTCACGAGAGCAATGGCAATGCCCATATGAGAAGTGCGGGTGTTTTAGGTACTGATTTCGGAAAATATACTTTGTGCTTGGCTTTTGCTGTCGCCGTTGGGATGGGAGTCATGGTTTGAGAAGAGAGAACTCGCTAACGTTACGAACGTGGGAATGGACATAGATTGTTTTCTCCGCTCGGACTGGGAATCACTTTCCTACCAGTGATTCACAACCACCAATATATATATAAAAGAACGCCGCAGTATCTCCAATCCCTTTTGCTCCGCCATTTTCTTTCAAAGTTAAATCAAAAACCCGGCCATCTCCACTGATTTTGAATCTCCAACATGAACCTCAACCATTATATTTTCACATTCGGTGTCGCAGCCCTAACAACACCCCCCTATCAATACCCAAACTCGTCGAAATTCAATCATGCACTCTCACACCGAACTCTTGAACTCCCACATCTCCTAGCACCACATAATATCACGTTCAACCGGAGTGAAGCAAACGTTGTTCCGTCTACCATGATGCTGGTAGGGCCAGAAGCTATTGCGAAAGAGGATGAAGACAGTGGGGGGCGCCAAATAGTTCTATCGAGAGACTACCCATTTCACTGGGCATTGATTTGTGTTCCTATATTCACAATGATACAGTAATGCACTTCGAGTCCAAGATTGTCATAGTGGAGTGTTGGGTGGTTCGGGGTTCTTAAATCACTGTGCTGCAGTTAATAATACAAAGTTACTTTGAAATTCACGACGTTCAAAACAAACACCAGGCCCTGAATTGGAACGTGATCAGAAATCGGAAGTTGTGGATTTTTATCGTAGTTAAAACCCACAACCCCCAGCCTAACTGGACCAAGCGAAAGAACAACAAACCAAAGCTAGGAAAGAAAAATGAAGGTTCAAAACTTCATCTGCCTCTTGAATCTCGCATCTATCCCTGCACTCTCACATACTCACGCAACAACACCACCCTCTCCTCAGCCAGATTGCCTCTCGTCAAACCAAGAACCTTCAACACGAGCATCCACAACATGGAACGCACCTACCCAAACCCCTGGTCCTCTACCGTTCACCCGCCCAATAAACTCCACAACACTCAGCAACCCCATTGAAGAAAAGTCGTTGGTTCTTTTGCTCATAGCAGCTGACAGTAGTAGCACTACTGTGACTTGCAGTCAAGAAACCTACACTCTTTTATTTGGGTTACTTCTCTGGACTCTTGGAAGGGAAATACTAGGTTGAAGGAGAAAAGACCAATCTGGTAAAAGCAGAAGACCAAAACAACGAAAATACAAAAAGACAAAAAATTCAATCTGTCTTCCTAGTGAATCGTAAAATTGTGAAATGTAAAGGACCTCAGCCCGAGGATTCCCACACCATACAGAACGTTAAACGCAGACAAAGCAATCACGGAGCCAGTCCATAAAGTACCTTTTACCTGTTCATCGCAAGTAAGCTCATGAATTACTATTGTTCTATTGAAATCGAAAAACAAAATAGATTGCCGTTGTAATTAGTTAATGTTGTCTTGAAATGATACAATGATTTAGTAAGTCAAGTGAAGTTACTGGAATATATAAAATACGTCATCTTCAAAGACTCGTTCATGAATTACAAGTATGCTAACTGCGCTGGGAAAACCGAAATATACGAATGATGTCGGTTCGAGTCTTGTTCCTCGCAACTCCTTATACGAAATGCTATAGAGAGAACGTTCTTGTTTAATCTCCCAAATAAAAAAACAATCACACATGCTCAAACTATGCAATAGAATTGTCCATATTTTCTTTCGCGCCCGTCAATCATCACGACCCAACACAAAAGCACAGCTTATGTGGAGACTTAAACACCGCCCCTCTCACCACCCTTCTCCCTCATCTCTCTCAACAACTCCTGATCCTCCTTACTGACTGGCACCCCCTCCACCTTCTTAACCCTCTTCCCCTCCCTAAAAATCATATACCCCGCAGCAGAAGCCACGATACAAGCCAACGAGATAAGCGCGCCTACCGCCGCACTCGGCCTCTTGAATCGATTAAACCCCCACATGAAGACACACAAAAGAATCTGCAAAAACGTATTCAAGACAAACATCCAAATCACAAAATCCAACATCCAGTATTTAGAAGCAGATGCGCGTTCGCCTGTAAGCGGTGCGTCGGGTGAGACCTTGATAGGGAGTGCGAGGGCGGATTCGTCAATACCAGCGGGGAGAGGATCGGTGGCCGGGTGGAAATTGATGTCGATGCTTTGACTTCCTTCTAGACGGAACCAATCTCGGTGGATGCCAGCTAATGTTCGCAGTGCGCTTTCCTTCTTTCGCAGTCGGAATTGGAGGAGGTAATAGAGATCTCGGAATCTCCAAGGGATGAGTCCGAGGCCAGTGACACAAAATAGGGCGTTGAGAATTTGGGCGGTGATCTCCAACCATATTTTGGCTCCGCTGTAGTCGTCGTTGTAGGATGGGTGTGCCATAGCGGGTGTAGCGTGGATCAGTATCAAGAAAAGCATTCCACCCCAAGCAACAATATTCAGAGCATAGACTGTAAGGAGAAACCCGAATGGAGTAATAATAAACCTTCCAAATCCACGTAACGCAATAACAGTTGCTTGTTTAGTTGTATGCTTCGGGGGAAACTGATACCCATTCGCGTAAGGAACAGAGGGGTCGTGGGGTGCAATGACTGCTGTTTCCTCTGCTTCTGTGGTTACAACTTCAGTATTCTCTTCCACCTTCTCCTTTATAGTTTCGGACTTGATCGGGAGAGCGATTGACATGGTTCGTTGCCTGTGTAGCTGCATAACTTGTATATCCGAATCGCGACGCGCAGAGCTATTTCGCCTCTGCCCAGGACCAGACCATCCTTCCGACTCAAATTTACCAGTCTGGATGTCGTTCAAAGTTGGTATATTGGAACCCACTGATCCAAAGGCGTGGAACATTCCAACCGGGGGTCTTGATTGACTGAAAGATCTTTGCGCATTGCGAACGATGTTCCCTGCTTTTGTACTTTCGTTCGACTTGGCCGTGTCTGTTCGTGTAGGCGTAGGCCCCGCATCTCCAGATGTGCCTTCTGGCGTACTTGTACTAGTATTTTCATGTGCTGGAGGCATTGCGATTTAATTGTAACTGCGGTAACAAACAATGGATTTAGGCAAGGGAGTCTTCTGCTTGCTAGTTGATGGCCAGCAATGCCAACCGTTGTTGACAAAATTCGGGCGTCCCAAAGGGACGCCCTTGTCTTTATCAAAGATCTCGAATTTTGGTGTCGGAAGGCGATTTGATTCGAAAATCACAGGGCTTGATAGGTTTTAATCCTCCAGTCATCATTCTTTCAGGGTCGCTAGCCCCAACAATACAGCGAATGAAAGCTAAACAGAGCGCTTACCTTGCTGCACGTCGCTGACTGACCTGAAGCCCGAGTGAGACGCGATGCAAGCCACTCCTAAAGGCCGCTGAATAACCGTGGTGGGATGGAAACCGGAATTGAGTTTTGATGGGGGAATATCTCCATTAGAGGCTCCAAGTGAGCCTAGAGCAATCCATACGAGTTCCTGGAAAAGGCAGTCATGCAACTCTTGATACCAATATCCAATTCGGGCCATCGGTTTTCAGTATGCATATTCCAATGCAGCCTGCTTCCAAACCGAACCCCGACGTTGGAATTCCCATTGCACCACAGGCTCAGGAATGGAACTAACCCATTCATCCCAAGAAGTAACCCAAATATTCGAATTCTTGTTCCTTCATATAGGCCTCATCTCGTCGGAGGTAACGTAGGGTAGGGCTGACTCCCTAGTTTGTATCCCCTCCCGACCGATGGACTCAGCAAAATTGTCTCGGGATCGTCGACGCCACGGTCAATTTGGAGAGTTGATGAAATCAACGACATGTCCCCTCAATAGTCGGTATCGTCGAAGTGGAGGAATGGCTGGTAACGTATCGCTCAGTCGAATGTGGACATGGTTGCAAAAAGATCGAGCGTTTCCGTAGTTTTGTTCAAACAAGTTCCATCTCTCCACGCTCAACCTGTTCCTTCACATCCGACCATCTTGCCACAACAACCTCCCCCCGATCAACCTCCACCTCACCATCCTCATCTCTCCCTCTCGATTTGACGTATACCTTGCCCTCGTCACCAATATCCTTTGAGCCAAGACCCCTAGCAAAAACAGCAGCCTCCTCATCCGGACCACCAATCATTGAAATTCCTCCAGCGGTGTCGTTCAAGTTCTGTAGATTCTGCGGGAAGCTCCCAAGGAAACTACTGAGATAATGCTGATGCAGCAATTGCTGATGTCGCGTCGCATACGCTATCTCGGTCTCGCTGAGCCTCTCTTGTAATTCGGGTGTGGACAGGTAATGGAGGGTATGTTTGTCAATTTTGGCAATTCGTGCGCGTAGGTAAGATCGAATGAGGAATTTCCACCGCTCGACTTCGGTTTGGATGATGATCAGGCTGAAATTTGTTTTGGGGTCCATGTCTCCTGTCAATTCTTCCACCTTTTCGATTTGTGCCTTCACTCGTTCCGTAGCGCGTTCGATCAAGTCGTCTTTGGGCCACCTGCCGAGGGAAGCTTGTCAGTCGTGAAGCGACGTATATATTTGGCATATGAAGAAACATACTGTAGGAGATCTGTAGTTCCACGCTCGTTGACCCATGCTCTAGTGAGAGCTTGTAAATCAGCTTGCCCAGAGGGTTTCCCGCCGTCATAGTTGTTGTCAAATAGGTCTCGATTGAGGTCTTCGAGAATGTCTGAGATGTCCATTTTTGTTTTCAAGAAGATATTCAAAAGGCTATGCGCGTCAAGAGCTGTGTAAAGCAAGGCGGTTGGTTGTTGGTTGGGCAACTTCAATGTTGTTGATTTCGCGTTGGCCAGGGCTCAAGATGCGATGGCCACCAGCGATTTTTGGCGGGGTCATCATGCCCCGCGTTCAGCTGCCCTGTGTTGCCACTCTACTTTCTACCCCCCCAAAAAACAACCCAGATAATTATTGTAAAAATCTTTATACTATTACTGTCTACCCTTTGAAGTCCTTTATTCCGTCTTTAAATTGCGTCGCATTATTTCTATCTTACTTAGAAGGAATAGCACCTATCTTTCAACCGTGTAAACGAGTACTAAAAAGGGAGTAACTAGAAGTTGGAGAATCTCCTAACAATAAAAAAGTTTCAGAAGGTGTCTTTGAAAGATCTCTAAGGTTCATTCAATATAGAAGTAGGAGTAATAGGTTTACTTCCTCTGCTACTATGATTTTTCTAAAAAGCGGCCAAGAGACAACCTGAAACTAAAGAGCTATAATAGAAGAGAAGACATTTAATTAACGGAGTTTAGCAATCTGCTCTGGCTCTTTCACGTTATCTAGAAACTACCTCGTCGGTTTGAGAATTTTTTGAAATGAATTCATTCTAAAGGGAAGGCGGTTCGTGTAGCAACCCTTGTAAAGATTACAACTTTCATTCATTTATACACATCTTTAGCGCCGCAATATAAAACAACAATATTTTAGAGGACTTGCAGCAGTAAATTTTTTGGCAGCAATTATAAAACTGACTGACTGACTGATTATACTACCTACTTGAAGTATTGTAGAAATATCTAAGATAACTACTAAGCTTAGAAGTTATTTGCTGATAAACTGTATATAGGCGTTTTTTCCTAAGAATTTATTATATCTAAATAAACGAGAGGTTCTACAGACTTTACTTCGTTCATTATGTATAAAAAGACTTGTAGTTTGAAGTAACCGTTTAAACGAATTTTCAATGGCCAGGGTTGTTCAGAAGAAAGAGATTTTTTAAAGGAGGCTGGGGCAATAGGGCAACCTAAAAATACAGAAGGTCGTTTATTACAAAAAATTAAAGCGCAAAGAGGCAAAAGGCCAAAGACGAAGAGGCGAAAATAGACTCAGATTGGCTATTACCATTTCTTTCGTTCTTAAACAGTCGCTCCTTTTCCTCTAGGGAAATTGGAAGATGGGCGACATATGTGTCTAACTCGCGTAATAATTTCTAGCTCTTGCCTGGAAAGTCAGAGTGTTATACTACAGCGTAATCGTGGAATGTTTACTTATTCTTTTACATCTATTCTTCTTCTATTCCTTAAGAGAAAAAGAGAAAGAGTAAGAATAACAAGGGCTAAAGAAAAACTTGCCAGGGAAGCCTTTATTGCCGCAATGCCAACTTTTGCTTTATACCTCAATCCAGACAAAGAATATTATTGACGAGCTACAGTACCGCGAGAGGTATTGTCAAGTGGTTGGTGCAAAAAATAACTAAGTGCTCACGACAGCATACCAAATCAGGCCCATTACCGCCCCTAACACAATGGCAACAGGGGCACTAACTCTAAACCACATCCCCCCAACATAACTCGTTACCCCTACTACTACCCACCAAGGATCATCACCTAAACTCTTCCCCGCCTCAAGCCCTTGATCCACATATCCAATCTGCCACAACCTATAAACAGCGGTATATATCAAACCGACTGCTGCTGCATTCACACCTCTCAAAGTACTTTTTACCCATCTTTTCCCACGGATAGCACCCCAGATTCCCATCCTACCATGAACCGTTACCTACAGTATCTCGGAGTCAGCATACAGCTTTAGACGTATTCAAGGAGTAGAATGGATGACTGAGGGTTTCTGGAACAGTCGTAGAGATTCCAAGATCAAGAAATGTCTTAGCTCTAGATTTGCCCCAAAGGATATATTTTACTCAGAAAAGATGGGTGCTTACAATACCCGGTAAGAATATTCCAACATATCCTAAAACCGCACCGACGGCCGCATTATAACCACCAAACACAGCAGTCAATCCACCCAAATAGACTGCGAAATTGAAGTTCGGTCCTGCGAAAGCTTGAATGATCGCAAGACCTATTAGGAAGTCACGGGGGGTCACCCAGCCTTCGGACACAATATACTCTCGAAGGAGTGGAATTACTACAGGTCCTCCACCAAAAATGATTGTTCCGGCTAGGAACATGTTGGAAAACAGTTTGAAAAGAAGCAGTCTATGGGATAGGACACCGCGAAGCACCATAATGACGATGAAGAGAAGGAGGAAGGCAACGAGAATTCCCGCTCCAAATTGCCAAGAAACATCTAGTGTGCGAGCTGCTGGAATGATTCGGGTTTCGTGGGCTTCTTCTGATTCCTTCACATCTAAAGCCGGTGCTTCATTGGAATTTGAGGGGCCAGGTTGAGATTGGATCTCCTCGGATTTTCGAGACTCTCCACGCCGAGTAGTGTTTGGCATTTCAACAGTCTCGTCTTCCAAACTTCCCAGCTTCTTTTTCTTAAAAAAGCCTATTACCCAGCTGACAGTAGGGTGCAAAACACGATAGTCATGTATAACCGAAGCGCATCCTGCCAGAAACATCAACAACGGGAAATACCACAGTGCATTATACATCAGGCCAGCAGTGGCACCAAGAAACACCAAGATCCTCGTCATCTTGTCAGTGATGGCTTTTTGAGCCAGCTGAACAGCAGCGAGAGCAATAATACCCACAACTGCTGCGTTGAGGCCAGACAGGAGTGCATAGGCTTGACGTGGGAGGCTTTCGCCAATGTGTGAAACACCAACAGAGAGCCCGTACATTCCAAATGCTCCTGGTAAACTTCTTTCTATTAGCAGCTCCCCACCCAGAAGACGAACAACCTACCTCCAAATCAGGAGAGCTACGACCGCTGGAATGAATCCATCGTGAATAAGATTTAAACAGTAGTACATTTTCGTGCTTCCCGGTCCTGAAAATGCTTGACAAACTGCGAAGAGCTCTTGATACTAAATGTTTGTCAGCTCAGCGCCACCAGATGGACAACCCGGAGGGAAAACTAACCATCTGCTCATCAATCCAGCCCAATTTATCGACATATTTATCGTGAAACTGCCGAGATCAGCCTGTGATTGTTGAATAGCTTAAACATCCCAGAAACCATCCTGTATAACTCGAAACTCACAATTTTGAAGTGAACGGGAGGGCCCCCAAAAGCGGTGAATCCTAAGTACCATCCCTGCTCAACAACCTCCCATAATTGCTTTGTGACGCGACCAGGATTCCATCTCGACGACGTGATTGCCATTTTCGAGGTGGTTTTTGTTGTAGGAATGCGAAGTTTGCAGGTCACTTTTTTTGCTTTGGTGGGAGATGGGATGTCACTGAGAAAGGCTGATTGACGGTGTTGAGCACGTGTTCAAAGGTTACACAAAAGGCCTGCCCTTCTCAAATACACATCCATGATGCGCCTCTCCATGTCTAACCACTTTCTATTAAAACGTTGTAATTCCCTAACAGCGCTGTAGAATTGTGCAAGATATAAATTTTTTGGAATTTATAGATTTATTTCATTGAAAATGGACGTACTATCTAATACTATAAAACTTTAGGTAGTCTAGAAAATTTTATTTATTACTTTAACTTATCTAGATATTACGAAAAACCTAATTAATTAAACACACTTACTAGAAAGATAAAATATATATTTAAACCTTATATATCTATAAGATCTATAACTTTATTTCATTTACTTAGTTACTTTAGATATTATTAATATATAAGAGGACTTACTCTATAGCTATTTTAAATTTAATCCTTACTTTTCTTATAAGTTAAGGGTCTTTATTTAAATAACTTAATTAGTTTAGTACTACTGAATAGTTTATCTTTGTTATTAAACTTACTAGACTCACTACTAGATAGTATAAAACAGTAATATAATTGGTAAATTCTCTAATTAATAGATAAAATATAATACATCTAAAAGCAAACATCTGGCACAGTACGCCATTTTTTGTTAGTCAAACATGCGAACATAAATTATAGCAATATTGTACACACAAACTCAAGCAAGTGCAAGCATAAACATCACAAGTAGCGAAGGAGAAGTGAGAGAAGTAGGAAGTATTGAAGCTCTAGTAAACACGAGACTGCCGTATGATGCACTTTCTGGCCGCTCATGATTTACCAAAGGCTAAGAAGAAAGGTAAGATTGGCAAACTCCTCCTCTGAGAAAAAGAACCAGGGTTGTGAAAGATGGTTTTAGTGAAGAACTAAACGGGAAAGTGAGGAGGAAAGGAAACGAACCTGTCCTCATTAGGTTTATTTCTGGTTGAGCGGAGTTTCCCTTTTGAGAAACTCTTTAAATTTAAGTGATTCCTAAAATACTATCCGCCCAAACGCCAGCATTCCTGTCATGTAATCATACAATAAAAACCTTCAACTCCCTTCCTATCCAAAAGAACATCGCAGACCCTAGAATGATATATTTTGATTCCCTAATCCCAATTCCTCAAGCACCCTCCTCCTGCTTGCCATCCTGCCCCACTTTCCCATCCTCCTTCTCATCAACAACCTCCTTGATCCTCCTCTCAATCGGCCTCTCCCTCTCCTCGATCGCCCTCCCTGCTCTTCCACTCCTTCCCTTCACAAACACACTCCCATCCTCTAAAATCGGGTTTCCCTCCCCATCATATCTCTGCGTTTCCTGAATAATAGGCCCCCCATATTGTCTTCCCTGCCTATGTATCGTGGTTCCGGATGGATTCGAGGTACTGCTTTGTTGGACTACATGACCTGATCTTGTGGCCCCGTTTGTGGAGGACTGGGTGATGGGAGAGTCAGTAATTGCCTATTGAGGAAAGTCTTCGGATACGACACAGAATTTTTAATAGGCTCCAGGATTGATTCGGGGTTGATTCAAGAGTGATTCAAGGGTGATTCAGGATGGGTTTGAGAAAAAAAGGCTTGGGGGAGTTGAAGAAGATCTCCCATTAACTTACATATGAGTAGTGGGAGGAGGAGGAGAAGGAGAAAGATTTTGAGAAGGGCATTCTGGTGTAGGGTCTTTTTGTGCCAATTGGTAAGTTACTGTAAAGTAAGTTAGAGAGAGGATTTGATAGCTGAATAGTTACATTGGAAACTTGATAGAAGAGCAAGGCATTGACGTCATAGTCACCTGACACTCCCCTACATTCTAACATCGCAGCTCTCTCACCATGCCATCAATGAATTTAGTGTCAGTTTCGCGAGAAGATCTGACTCCAGGTGAGAAAGGGGAGGGGAATATCTACAGTATGAAATTTCTTACGCCGGAAAAAGAGACAACACTCTTCGTTCGCTCTATTTTAAAGCTCTGGATCCAGTGTGGATTGGTTACAGTATCTGGATCATTTTCAATTAAAATTACTGTCCAATTTTTCGACTCAAATGAGTGTGATGGTTTGGCACCTTGCTGGATTGAAAAGAGCAGATGGCCATTCTCTCTCTCAAAATCTACACTTTCTATATACCCCACTCGCTTGTACGTTCCAGGACAGGAATCAACAGACACCAATGCCAATCCCGAAATTTCGTAATGGGAATCGAACCCTTTGATGGGCAGAAACATCTCTGGTGTTTTACTTACCGTGAAATCCAACCTAGCCACCACCGTCTCCCGTTCAAGCCAGTTGAGAAGTGTGCAATTTGATCCCAAGTGAGTAAATTCGGTGCAGTCTTGAATTTTGACTAGGACGCAGGAAATGGGAAGTTTGAACTGGAAGCACCCAGATTTCTTCACTTCTTGCCCTTCTGGAATTTGAGCAAGCAAATTCTGCTCAGGTGACTCCAAGTCCCCCAACGCTTCAGGGCAATACGTTCCTCCGGTTGTGATGGTCCACGACCATGAGGGCTCAGGTATTGCAATTTCCCCGATTTCTCTAAGATCCCTTTGCCAAAGTAAGTCGTGAAGCAAAAACGGTTCCCACAGACCAGAAACATTTCTCCACCCAGTTGCTCTTTCAATGGCAGAAATAATTCCAGAAAGAGCGACTATTCTGTCCTCTTTTACTGTTAAATTTGTTGCTGTGTAATCTTTGAGAATATTGTGCCACACATTCAAGATAACCCTGGGGTCTGTCCTGGTGTCGTTTTGTATTATGTTTGAAAAGGTGCCTTTTATCGTTGAGTAACCCCCAGAGCCCGTCATAGCGAACTCATCACAAGAATGCTCGCGACAATCCCAAACAACTATGGACCCGAAGCTAAGTGTTCTCGCATGTAGCACTCTTTCCTGGGCCACCCATCCTCTCTTGTGGAGAGCAGAATTGATGAAACAAACACGCAGGTCATCGTAGGGGAGTCGATGAGGGTAAATATTGAGCGGCTGGCCAGCAGTTGTTGCAATCTGAAAAGGCTTGCATATGAGAGGGTCTCTCTGTGAGAACAATCCTTCGTCTCCGCTTACTGCGCCTGTTGCCGCAATACACAGAAAGCAGTTGGTATATACGTCAACCATAGAGGCAGCTTCCTGGGACCAGTCTTCCATAGAATCCTGGATTATACATAGAGAATCCACCCACAGCCATTCATAACCCAGATTCTGAGTAACTAGTGCCGCATCCTGTATGGTTCTGGGCAGCATGTTATAAGGTATCATAGATTGGAGGTCTTTAATGTTTGACATCGTCAGCTTAACACCCTTCATTTTACCCCAACAGTAACTTAGAGCTACGTATTTGGTTCCAGGGCAACTGGTATTGGTTTCGAAGAGTCTCAATTGCAAAGCCCCATCTCTTCTTTCTACGTGAACCAGTCTCTTGGGCAGTGCGAAGGTTCCCTTGGCATTTGGGCATCCTTTATGCGTTTTTATACATTTCTCTAGCCAATACAAAGGTAGCGGGAGGTAGGAAGGAGGCAATGCCGATACGGTTCGTAACGAGGTTGATATGTCGATTGAACAGTCTCGAATTGATGGGTCTGGTGTTGGGGCGAGATGGGGTAGATATCTTGACTGAACAATTTCCAACTGGTTGATCTGATCCAGAAGATTTAGCAAGCGGTTGATGGATAGATGGTCAGAATCCTACTACTTCACTAGAGAATTTTTCCAAACCCTCCATCTCAATCTCAATTTTGTAAACGACATGGGAGCCCACAATGTTCTCAGACCGGAGCGTATCATCTGGCCTTTTGAGTATGATTTTTGCAACCTTCCATTCTCGTACTTCTCGCTCCAAATGCTTAGGCCAATCATGCATAATGTTTTTGTTAAGTAAAGCCTGCCACAATAATGTGCACAAGTGACACCCGTTCAGATATTCTTCTTCAATATTGCTTCCAATCGTATGTTGCTCGAATTCCATTCGATCTTTACCCATGATACCGTGGTTGATTTCTAGCCAAGTCCGAATTGCCATATATTTCGTACAGAGTCTATGTGGCTGTACGGTTGCATCAGGGCTGACATCAACAGCCTTTGGGGAAGAGATGCTGATAAACTCTCCAGGTGCCATAACAGGTCTTCGAGGTTGCGGCGGCATGACTTCCTAAGAATGATTGAAAGAGTTTCGACAGAAAGAAGAAAAAAGGAATTGAGTTTTTTACTCCTGCATCGAGTAGTTATCAGAGCTGAATTTCGTCCCAAAGATGCCCAGAATTCAGCTGACTGCAGTTGGGAACCATTGCATCGACTGGGGTTATTTTACATCCTCATTCGTCGCCTCTCCCTAGGCGTAAAAGCAAGGCGGCCCGGGTAAAGTAGACACAAGCCAATGAAATCAGCTTCAGTTCGACTATGATAGACAGAATGTCAGGGCGTGTAGCAAATACTCGTGAATTGAACTACAGAGGCAGACTTTGTATAAGGACGAATAACTGCTGTTCCAACGTATATACAGTAGATGTGGCTACGTGTCCTCTATGAGTATTACGTAAATCACTACCACCATTGACATCACCATTGCCACCACTAGTCGCTGGGCAACTAAGACAACTCCACGGGTGCAACCTCTAACATAGAAGTGGCAGAAGTCCCTTAGGTTCACACCGGCCCTTTGTTCACTATACTCGAAAATCACTAACACTTATAATGAAAAGATAGTATAATAGAAGAAGTATAATTATCTTAATACTTAAACTTAAATAATATATTCTTTCTCTACTTATTAACTATAGCTATAATATTACTTAATAGACTAAGAGCTAGTATAGTAATTCTCCTTAGTAGCCTCTAACTAGTTAGCTTATTCTTATTAATCGTATATTTATATAACTACTAAAGTTAATATTTATATATAATATAGTATACTCGAACCTCGAATACTCTAGAACCTTAAATACTTTAAATCTTATATAAAAAATATCTATATATAACTATAATATAGTTTATTAGAACTCTATATATATTAGAACTCTATATACTCTAAAATCTATATAAAAAGCTACTTAGTAAGTAGCTCTAACTTTTTATTCTATTAATAAAAAAAGCTAAAATTAAAAAGCTAGTTTTAGTAGTATATAAAGAAATATAATATATAGTTTTAGATATATACTAATTATAATTACTTAATATAGTTTATTAGCGAGTCGATTATATTACCGAGTCGATTACTAAAAATATATATAAAAAACATCTATATAACTCTAGTAAAAATCTATAATTCTTAATAAAAATTAATAAAATTAAAAACTTTACTTTATTATATTATATAACGTGTTTTATAAGCGAGTCGCCTATCTAAGCGAGTCGCCTACTTTCCTAGTCGTGTACTATCTACTACCTTTAAATTATAATAGCTTAATACTATAACATTCAATTATCTTCTTAAGAAGCTAGTATTATTTTAGCGACCTAAGTACTCGAAAACAACGCGCTATTAACCGAACGAAGTGCTATAAAGATTTACTAGGTTCCTTAAAAGACTCTCTCTAATCGACGCGCCGGAAAGCCTCTATAACGCGATTACTAGCCTAATTCGAAAAAACTTACGAAGCTAGAGGAGGATATAATAGTTAGATATATATTAGAGTTAAATTCGCGAGGGTTTTCGCCTATAAGGAATATAGTATAAGATATAGCTAATAATCTACTAAGAGAGCGCGACGAAGAGCCTATAGGTAAGAACTAGCTAGACAACTTTATTAAACGTATACCTAAGCTTAAAACTTAATAGAGTCGTTCTTATAATTATTAGCGAGCTTTAACTAAGGATCCGCGAGTTATTAGCCTATAGTTTACGCTTATATAGTCTATTAAAGAGAAATATAGTATTTAAGAGAAGGATATCTATAACTTTAACGAAAGTAGCTTTATAATAGAGGTTATTTCGTTCTAACTAGTTGTTATAAGCTTAGAAACGCGTAGGAAGCGAAAGTAAGTTTAGCTAGGTAATCGTAAGTAGGTTATAGTTATTTAGAGAGTTAATATAACAGGATAGATAAACTTACTATTTATTATATTAGTAGGTAATATAAGATAACTAAGGCTATAACTAAGTGTAAAAGTTGTAAGAGGAAGTATATTAAGGGTTAAGAGATATTAATAGTAGATAAGGTAGCTAATTTAATTACTTCTAAGGAAACTAGCGACTAGAAATAAGGTAGAGAGTCTAGGAAGAGAGTTTATATAGATAGGTACTATAGCCTTTATAGTAAAACGAGGTATAATTCTTATACTTATTAGATAGAAATATTAGATATAGAAGATAGTAATATTTCTAAATAGTACTAGATAGCGTCTATAGTTATAATAAAATATATAGTATTAAGTATTTTATATTATAATAATACTAGATTAAAAAAGTAAGCGACTCGCTTAGATAGACGACTCGCTTATAAAACACGTTATAAGTAATAGTAGAAATCTTAGATACTAACTAATTATAATCGCTAAGTTATTAAAGAAATAAAAAGATTTTAATAAATATAGAGGTAATTTTAAGCGAATCGTTAGTTATAACTAGTAAGCGTTCTAAAATTTTAAAATTACTTATTTATATAATATAGTTTATTACTAAGTCGATTATATTCTCGAGTCGATTACTTTTCCTTAGTATAAAACTTTATACTTAAATTGTAAGAGGCTTAGATTAAGAGAGTCGAGTAAACTAGAGGCTAGGCAAGCGAGAGGTATTCGCGAGGTATAGAGTATACGACAGCAGCTCGACGGCAGCCTGTAACTAGGTCGAAGCCAGGGATACTAGGGATGTTTTCAGGAATGTAGAGAGACTAGAGATGTTTTCAGGAATATAGAGAGACTAGGGATGTTTTTAGGAATATAGAGAGACTAGAATGTTTTTAGGAATATAGGAAGACTAGAGATGTTTTCAGGAATATAGAGAGACTAGAGATATAGAAAGAGGTATTCAAGAGGTCTAGATATATAACTAGAAGGTTAGACGAAGGTAGAGGAGAGGCATCGATTATTCTATATTATAATAGAATACTAGTAGTTCTATCACGTCTACGTACTCTACTACTTATTTAGTTCCTTATATTATAATCGATCTAACCCTTAGAGAAGTAGTCTAGTATAAGATAATAAGACGTAAAAATAGCGATAAGACTAATAATAAGATTATAAAGCTAATTCCTAATAGACAAGCGGCTATCTAGGACTTAGAGTATACCTAGCGGTATATACGCGGGTAGAGAGGAAGACTTATAGCAACTATATAAAGAACAATCGACATAGGAAGAACAGAGAGAACCGACCTCTAACTCGTAAAGGAATATAGAACTACCGCGGAACAATAGCGAACCGTAAGTAGTATTAGGAGAGTATAGAGTTAGAAGAAAACTTAAAGTAATCTAGAGTAGGATTAGTAAGTTAGAAGTAGAGGAACACTTGTTTATAGAATTAAGGTTAAGAGAAGAGAGACTTAAGACACTTCTTTAAAGTAGAGACGCTTAGATCTAATAAAGAGAAGATAGACATATTATACTAAGTTTAGTATCTAGTATTAGAGAACTACTATTAGAGCGTAGAGGGAATACTAGAATCCTAAAGATATAGGATCTAAAACTCTACTAAGGAAGATTAATTAAAGAGGTAGAGGAGTTCTTTTATAATATAGAGCTAAAATAGAGAGAGGATAAAAACACAACCTAGAGAACAGATATAGCGAAGATTATATACTATATCTCTACTTTTAAGGGGATTCTAAAAACGATATAGAGGCGTAGAGAGACTATAGAAGAGATTAATATAATAATATAGAAAGAATTTAAGGAATTTATAAAGAACGCTATCTCTAATCTAGAGAACTAAAATATAGACGCTCTTATAAAGTAGGAAAGAGTAGAGTATTAAAGTAGCTAGTTAGTATAGTCCTTTATAGCCTACTTAGATAAGTAAGAGAATAAACTTAGAATATATAATAACTTCTAGAAGAGGAATAATCTTTTAGTAAAACTATATAAGAATATTTAGATAAAAATTAATAATAAACTATATATTCTACGAAAATAGAAGAACCTTATTACGCTAGTAATCTATAAGAAGAACGTTATCTACTAATATTCTATCTAAAGAAGATATACTTAGCCTAGAGCTACTATATAAGAATATAGCCGCTTACCTATAAGAGAAACGCTATTATACTAAAGAGAACGCTCTCCTAAGAGAGAACTACTTAATAACTACTATACCTCTACTACGAAAACTAATCCTACGCTAATAAGAAAATAGAATGTTATAAATATCGTTTATTATAAATACTATAAGAAGAGCTACTATACTACTACCTGTCTAGATAAGACCTATTATAATTATAGTAAGACAGGTTACCTAGTATCTAGTTATCCTAGTCTAAGATAACTAGAAAAAAGTTATTAGCTAGTAGTAATCTCCTCTCTTAGAGCAGCTAGTCGGAAGCTAGAGGTATATAAGTAAGCTAAGGAGCTATTCTCGTTTTTAACAGCCGATGTGATTTTAGAACAAGGAAAGAATAAGTATAAGCTTAGAGTAATCCTAGATACTACTATAGAAGCGAACTATATATAAAGACGTACTACTATAGAAATAGAACTACTAGTAATAGCTAGAAGGCTAACTACATTAGTAGTAGTATAAGAGTAAAGAATACTTTCTTACGCTAACTATCTATTATTAATAATAGTATATAATACGCTAGAAGAAAGTAGAATTAATAAACTAGAATTTATATTATATAATTTTAATATTAATAGAATTAATATTATAATTAGACTACTAGAACTATAGATACTCTAGGTAGTAATTAACTTTTAGAACCTTATATAGTAATACTCTTTTAAGAAAATAGAGGTTAAGCTATTAATAGTAAAGGAGTTTATATAAGTAATAAAAACCGAGCTATATATATTCGCTATAACGATCTCTCTAGTAGAGAGTAAGAAGAGTAGCTACTAAATTAACACTATAGTATAATAACCTAAACAGACACTTCTAATTAAGTATTAGGATCTTATAGATACTTTCTTAGAACAGAAAGCTATAGAGCTACTATTATACTATAAAATAGAGTATAAGATTAATATTAAGCCTAGTAGTAAGCTACCTTAGAGACTAGTATATATATTATCTAAGAAGGAGCTAGAAGTACTCTAGAAGTATCTAG
>LKTO01000472.1:0-39556 GCA_001399465.1 Hymenoscyphus scutula | reverse complement strand
AATTTCTAATACTAAATCTTATAATAGTTTAACTCTTTATACTTTAGTCTAATCTTACGTCTAGATATATAGACTTATATACTAGGAATTAATTATAATCTACTAAAGATACTCTAGATACTTCTATATTAATTAGAATACTAAAGAAGTATAATCGTTAAGTACTTCTCTAGTATATTAGATATATTAGACGCGACAACTTTATTAATTTAACTAAGTCGATTTTAAGAGAGAGAGATATAATCGATTAGATAACCTAGAAGTATAGTAGAATCGAGTATATATAGATATATCGAATTATATAAATTAGTAGTTATCTCGCTTACGCTCTTAAAGTTAATACTACTAAGTAAAGTTATCTAAGTAGTACTATTAATATTAAAAGTATTAGTACTTTCTTATATTTAAGTATATATTCGAGTTCTAGCGAAGTCTTTCTAGATTAGTAGTTTATCTAATCTATTAAAGTTATTATTAGCGTTAGATTTATATTCTATAACTATAATCGCGAACTATTTATTAGTAAACTAGTTATCTATACACTTTATAAATTCCTTACGATTATAACGTCTCTCTTTATAAGAATACTTTACTAATTAACAATCTAGCTTCTTATAAATCTAGTATCTCTTAGTTCTAGTATTATAGTATTAGCCTTTAAATTAGTCGCGGTTATAAGAGTTAGAGTTATATATATTATATATACGTCGATTAGTAAAGAAGGCTTAATTTTAATTAAGTCTCGATTAAGAGAGTTTTATATCTATACTAGATAGACTAGATATAGTACTTAATTCTATTATATTATAGCTTTATAGATAGTTGTTATTAGTAATATATATATTAGTTAGACTCTAAGATAACTTATAAGTATAAATTAAGCTTTTAATACTATTAATAAAATTTAGTAGCGTCTTTTACTCTTAAGAGATATAAGCTTCTCTATATAATAGTATACTAATATAGATAAGTATAAGCTTATTCTTAAAGAAGGCCTTACTTTATAACTTCTATATTAATTATAGGTAGAGCTTCTTAAGTTTATTTACTAGGAGTTTATATACCTTAGAATTCTTCTTTCTAGAGTTCTTATTTTATATATATTATATATTAGTTTAATTCTATATACTAAGTTAAAGTTTCTAGTATATATAGCTCTTAAATCGTTCTATAATAGATATATAAGCTTAAGAGAATCTAATATTATTTAGTTAAATTATAGAGTTATAGAAGGTTACTAAAAGTCCTTTTAATATAATTAGAAGAGCTAGTATATATCTATACTATAGTAAGTTAGCTTCTTTATATATATTAATAAACTTTATTAACTTCTCTATAAAGTTATCTCTAGTACTACTATATCTTATTTCTTTAGTATAGTACTTTTAGACGTTAGTTAGTTATTAACTAACATCTATAGCGGCTTATAAGGTAATAATAGTAGCTATATCGCTAGGAATATTAGTATACTACTAATTTATAGAACTAGAAGTAGATAGTCTAGAAGGTAGAGATAGAGAGTATATTAAGCTTGTCGAGTTTAAAAGAGATTAAGAGTTTTATACTCTTAGTATAATTAGATTACTTACTCTCTTAAGTATTACTTTAAAAGAGGTCGATCGATAGTTCTTCTTCTTAGTAATCTCGTCTATATTCTTTAAGGTCTAATATCTATACTCTTTATAGGTTAAGACCTTATAAAGAGTCTTAGATAATAGTTCTTCTTTTATATAGTCTATCTCGATATATACGCCTCTAGTATATAAGGCTCGGCGTAGTAGATATAGATAATTCTTACTAATCGATATAAATCGTAGTTTATTCTAATTATTAAAGTCTATATAAAAGAGAATCTAAAGGTTCTTATCTATAATATTACTCTTATCGCTTATATACTTATCTCTATATACCTTAATATATATAACGTCTAGTATCTTAGAGAAAGGTACTATACTAGATGTTATAGTTTAGTAGTAGTAGAGAAGTTAGAATTTAAGGTTAGAATTTAAGGTCGTTTATATAAGTCGTTTATAGATAGGTTTATAAGTATAGCGACCGAGACTCGATTTAAGGTATCTCGAGATATTATTAATTTACTATATTTAAGACAATTAAGTCCTATATATATATATATAACTAAGGCTTAATTTAGAGTATTCTAAGTAGTCGTCGATTTACTATATTTATACTATTAAAGCTACTAAATATACTTTATATTTTTAGTATATAAAATATACTATTAAAGCTACTACTTTATATACTCTACTATAGTAGTAATATCTTACTCTAGAACTATACTATTAAAGCTACTAGCGATAGTTATAAGTTTATTATTTACTCTTTAGAGCTTCTAATAAAGAGAGTAACTAGTCTAAAGATGTAGCTCGTTTATATATAGCTATAGTAGTAACCTTCTATAAAAGAGTTACTTAGGTTAGCTAAGCGATCTAAGGATTTCCTTAATAGAATATTATATAACTAAAATAGATTATAAAGGCTTAAGTAAGCTAGTATAATCTATAAGTAGAAAAGGTTCTATATAAGACTAGTATATCTACTACTAGATAGAAGCTTTATACTTAACTTAGTTTACTTAGTTATTAATACCTTTTAGCTTTAAGTACTTTATATAAGTAATAAGTTTACCTCTAAGTAAATACTCTATAATATAAACCTCTTTATATAGTAACTAACTCGTCGAAACGATACCTTTATTAGTTAGTTTAAGTTTCGTTATAGAAGAGAAAAGGAATAATAAGAAAGTAAACGTTTTAATATAAAAAGATTTCTAGTATAAATTACTTACTAGTTCCTTTCTAAGATAGTTTAAGAGTAACCGCGAGAGTATAATAGTAAGATTATAAGAGTAAATATAAGTATATTACTAAAAGAATAAATAATCTTAATTCTTTATACTAGGTAATATAGAGTATATATATATAAAAGTATAGAGGAGAGAGAGAAAGAGTAGATAAATTTAGTTTATAATATCTACTCTTTAAAATTTACGATTTACGATTTAGTCGTTTTTAGAGTTAGTATATTTAGGAAGCTTTAATAAGACTAACATTTCTCAAGATAATATTCCTAAGTTAAGAAAGATATATATACGAATATACTCTTGAAACAATTTACCTTTGAAAGAGATCATATAGAACGCGTATACTGTTGAAGGGTTAAGCTGGCGTTCAGTAGACAACTGATTATTGTGCACACTAGACGGAAGAATTATCAAGTCCGATGATTCATCCATAGACACCGCGAGATTATACTTCTCCTACGTACTGTGTATGCAGATATAACCCCAACTTAACACCACCGAAGTGTACAAAATCAACCTTTGCTCTTAGAAGCACCCGGTAAAGGCGAAAGGAAGTGGTGGTGCGCTTCCGTTTCTGGGGAGGGGATGGTTTATACTTGAATTAAACGGGGTAAACCTAGAACCAGAGTGAAGAGACCAGGTTTCAGGCTCGCTCTTTGCCATACTTAGAATCGAATGAGATCCAAGATCCAAGATTAAGAATTTCGAGCCGCTAGGGGTTGTGTGGTAGTCTCTTTTGCTTGGAAGATTCGCGGTGCATTCTCCGCTTCATTTTCCATGGAAATGGATTGCGTAGCTGACTCGTCAACGTTTCTATGGCTGTAATATTTTGAAGCGTCAATTTCAAGTGCGTGAACCTACAACTTTTCCCACTCTCAAGTTGAGTGCTGTATCGCTGTCTGCCAGATCTTGTATGATGGTATGAAAGTACAAAAGCGCTCCAGATTTCCCCTCGTTTGTTGTTTTTCGCTCGGTCAAGTTGATAACAATGGTTAGCGATCATCAATCAACATCCCAGTCACCTGTTGTTTGAATCCGAAGATTCCGATCGCGAACTATCAATTCCCCTCCCTCGGATGTTTGGGGAGACTGTCAAATTTTCGTAAAAGCAGAGAGCTTGTAAGCTCTTTACTACCCGAGTTCAACAGTTGTCTCTTCGACCCAGCTCAGTTCCTTCCCAATCGGATCACCCTAATAAATTCATTACCTGATTCGAGTTGTTGGGAGCAAAGGTGCAGATTGCAAACCACTTTTATGAGCCAATAATTGACTGGTTCTTGGACTTCCATATTCCTGTAATTTTCTGCTGAAAACTCTTGCGGCTTGCGGCTTCATGCACAACACTTCTTTCTCGTCTTCATCTGTAGTCTGGTCGCTACCGGTTTTCAAACAGTGTAGGGAATAGTTGAACCATGGTTGTTTTAGGCGTAGTTCTGTGATCTGGAAACCGACAACGTTTAGTAATATTAGTAGAACTAAGTAACAAAATGGTAAAACTTTAGTCTACTCCTAGAGCCTTAAAAACTAATAAATATACTATTATATAAATAGTCTAATCTTTAAGTACTTATATCTACTTTTCTATCTATATAATAGTATTCTCTATATCGAGTAACCTAAACTAATTTCTTAGGTATATAAAAGCGTTTATTAAAGACATTCCGAGCCGATTCCGACGATCTATTACTATCATCTTAGTAATAGAGAAGAGACGTTTCGAGTATATATAAGTAGCCTTCTATATTACTATCTTAGTCTTCGACGATAGGTTTATTATCGAAAGCTACCACCGCTTTAGCTAGTTCCGCTATATCTACTATATAAGTAGCTTCGGCCTAGATAGAAGTGAATAATAGATAAGGTCAGATTATCTTTAGAGTAGGTTTTCTATACTGATCTCCCTTCTCCCTTTCCCGCTTCCCACCTAATCCAACCAAACGCATCTATCCCGTACTCTAAAACATCGCCTACTTGTTCATGTGAGCCGACAATCACTCCCTCACTCAACCTTCCCCCTCCTCTCCTTCTCCTTCCCCACCAAACTCCTTGGCTTGCTACAACTCCAAATCTCAGGTCCCATTTCCTCACCAACCCTCAACTCCTCAATCGGCCCTTCCACATCCCTAACCACCGCCCGATTACTAGTAATGGTCGTTCGTTCGCTCCACCACCCGTAGATCAAGACCGACCGATTCATCTCACTCAACTTTTCCGCTACAATCTTTGCAGAAGTGGGAAGTTCAACAAGCATGGCTGGGATGTCGACGGAGACAATTTCGATGGGAATATGCCAGGTGGGGGGGATGTGGTATTGAGATAGCTGTTGGAACGCGGTGATGGTTTGGGTTTGTGTGAGAGGTAAAAAGGCAGAAGATGGTGGGATGGGGGTGTTCAGGAGGAGGGCAGTGCGCGCCTTTTCAGATTCGGTGCCGATTGTGTTGACTATTTCGAGCATTCTGTTGGCGGCTTCGCGGGTGCAAACTAGCTTTTTGGATCCGCATGCTGGCCAAAGAGCCTGTGAAAGTCCAAATTAGCTTTCCTGTTATAGAGAGTGAGTAAACGGGGTTCTCACGCAGGGCAGAAGGTGTTCTTCTGCTTCTAGTTTTCGCTAGAGAGGATGTATTAGCTTAGTTGCAAAGGACGAGTAGAAGGTTCATTTTTACTTGGCTTTGAATCATTTTGTTATGCCAATCGGCTTCTTCCTAGGTGAAATTAGCGTTTAGAAATCCACAAAAACTTTCTAGGGAAATCCATATTGGAATAAATACGAGGAGAGATATCAAGAACGGCCATACTAACAACAGTATCATGGGATATATCGCTCACAAAAGCCAACATAACCGTACAATCAACATTCAGAACCTCCGAAAACTCCTCAAACCGATCCGGCACTAATCTCTCCACAACATTCGTCAAGCTCTCTTCTTCTTCCCCCAAGTCCTCCTGTGTCTGCACGACGACCCCCAAATTTCTTAATCTCTGCAGCACAACAACCACCTCCTTCGCTTTCGGCTCCCTCGATATTCTAGGTAGTACCAATCGCACTTTCGGAGTCCTATACCTAACCCTAGTAGCTTTCGCGGCCTTGACAAGCGTCTCAACCTGCTTCAACAACCCCTCCGCATCCCCTCCATCATCATCCTCAAAATCCTCCTCGGAATCGGAATCCACCACCCACCCAGCCTTTGCAAAATCCCAAATGATTCGTTTCTCTGTGTGAGAAGAGACCTTCACCCATTCTAAACCATCCTCACAAACAATATCTGCTACGGCACTATGTGCTTTCTGCTTTGCACCCGGTAGGTTACGACCATTTATCAGGGAAGTTTTCGCGTGAGATTCCCAATAGAAACGTCGACTTAGGGCTGTAATACCGCGACAGGTTTTTGCGGTAGACCAGACGGAGGCGTAGAAGAGGAAGTTGGAGGAGCGGATAGAATGGGCGATTTTGAGGTTTGAGGAGTCTTTCGCTGCTAACTGTATATCAATTCTTTAGTGCACAATTCCTTAGAAATCACCCGACAGAGAGGCCACCGGGGATTAAATAGACCACACCTTATTTATCAACTTCATCTCAGCATTCAACCCACTCCTAAAAGTCCTCAACTCAACCGCATTCTCCTTCTTATGCTTCTTCAAATATTCCTGGTACTCCTCCAACTCTGCGACCAATATTCGACACCGTTCTTGCATCTCAGCGCCCAGTCTCTCGTGGTCGATTTCCGATTCAGCCTCCGTCACCGATTCACTAACTTCAGTCGCAGAGTCGCAGTGCTTGAATTCATCTACCTTGAGGTTTGCTAACTTGCCTTCTAAGCCCCCTTCGGTGGGCAATGGGCTGCCATTCTCGTTCGAAAGACTCTCTTCGTCCATGATCGCGTGTTCGAGGAGAGCTTTCGGGTGGTCTCGTGGAGGTATCGAGTTTCATTGGAGGCTCGCGTTACGAAGATATGGGAGAGGCGACAAGAATTATTCACAGTAGCTTGAAGAACTGGGCGAGAAAAAGGTATTTCGGGCCACCATTGACTTGAGAAATGGGTCGCTAACGTTTGGTGGGGGTTCAGGAATGACCCACCGAGGTAAATCGTGGGGACAGCCCCCTAAGTAAGCCCATTAAATAGCTAGCTATGCTTCACTGGGGATCTCATATACCTGCACTATGTTCTGGGGCAAACTGGGCAATCTATCCTAAGCTATCAGATTATATCGATCTAGGTACTAAAGCTAGAATAGCGTGCTGGGGAAGTAGGTTTGAACCTCTGTTCACTCCCACTCCGGTCCATGGAAGGCAGCGGATTGTACGGCAATCTCAAGTATAATCTTAGTGCTAAACATAGCACTTTGTGACGACGACCAGAAGCCTCACACAGGTATTCACAATCACAAAAGAAAGTATTGGTAACAAATAACTTTTCTTGAATAATTTCAGGCGCCGCTCCAGAAATAAAACAAGACCCCCCATATACATACAATTCCGCACACCATCATCCAGATCTACCCATTCGGTTCGCACGTGGGTATGCTGGAACGAGTTTAGAAATACACGGTGGTAACCAATTCCCCCACCAAACCCAAAGGTCGAATTATGTTCATTTCATGACAAAAGAAAAATAGCCTGGATGGTTCCAAATCTGCAACAATCCAGGCTCCCCCATTTCAGGGCGAGGAGCAAAGGCAGGCATAACTTTGTCAGGATTATCTTTACATCCCAACCATAGCCTTGACGGAATCCACGATAGGTTGGAGGCTCTTTGGCTGGTTGCTTGGAACATCGGAAGCATCATCGGGATACACCAAGAAAGCGAGGGCAATGATGAAGTAGAGACCGAGCAACTGCGTAAAGTGTGAGCAGATATATATTTCCCAAGAATAAAATATACTTACCATAGCTCCCTCCAAATAATTGCTCTTCCCATCCTGAATGACGTATGTGACAACCAAAACACTCAAGAAGAAAACAACAGTTTCGAAGGTCTCGAAATGAAGAGTCATTGGTTTATCCATCATCCAGCCAAGAATGACCAAGAATGGGGTTACCAATAAGGCGATTTGCATACTGCTTCCGATTGCAACACCCATGGCGAGATCCATCTTGTCCTTCAAAGCTACGACAATTGCAGTGACGTGCTCTGCGGCGTTACCGACAATAGGAAGCAGAATGAGACCGATGAAGGTTTTCGAGATGTGAAGAGTCTCGGTGACGGATTGGATAGAATCGACCAAGTATTCAGCACACACAGCGACCGCGATAGTGACGACAACCAAGATACCAGCTGCTGCCCATGGGCTCACTTGTGGAATCTCCTCCTCTTCGTCTTCTGCTCCCTGTCCCTCCCCATCGAAGAGTGGCGTATGAGTGTACAGTTGGAAGAATAGGTAGAGAACGTAAAGGATGAGGAGGATGATGGCAGTTCCATGGGAAAGGATCAGGATGTTGTCTTCTGTGGTTTCCTGGGACTTTGACAGAGCAGCATAGAGCTAGAGAAATATCAGGCACTGTTTTTGAAAGAGGAGGGGACGATCAACATACAGTTGCGGGGATGATCAAAGAAGCGGAAGCAACAGCCATCAAAGAAGACATGGTAGACGCAACAGTTACGTTGAACCCTTGCTCAATACCTAAAACTGTTCCTGTTCTAGTATTATGGATGCCACCAGCTAAAAAGCAGCATCCAAGAACCAGAAGAATGTTAGAGAGAATACTTCCCAGCATACTAGATTGAACAATCCGTATTTCGTCATTTCTTAATGCCACGATACTAACCTATACCAAAGTTGTTAGCCTGAACGAAGCACAAGGACAGAAATCTTTATCTCTACACACAATCAGTTCAACCGCGTTACCAAAAGTGGCATTAAGAAGACCGCCCATGGTTTGACCCAATTTTAAAGAGATTTCCTCGGTGGCAAAAGATAGAATAGCGGCCAGAGGAACGATTGCGAAGAAGTTTAGAGCAAAAACAACGGTTGGGTTCCATTTGAATGCACCAGCAACTATACCCAACGGCACGAATACCAGGAGGATATTGACATAGTTGCTGTACAAAGTCACCTTAGTAACGTTGACCACTTGTGCAGGAACCCTTACGAACGCCTTTGGACTATCCTCTCCCGGAGTATGGGACTTGTTTAAAAAGAAATCGCGTATGGACAACTTGCGCGACGCGGTTCCGTTCTCGAGGGTGTCCAAGAGACCTGTTCGCTCGTTCGGTTCGCCATTCGAAGCCATTCTGTCGGTTTGCGAGAAGGAGGATTTGACTCGTGATAGGGTTCTGCGAAAAGCGGGCGTGGCTAAAATTTCGTGTGAAGAGATCGAGTTAGCGATCCAAATTCCTTTTCAAAGACAACGACGACCCTTTCTTGGCTCGGTTTCGCAGATTGTTGGATTGTTGGTATCCTGAAATTTCAACAAAGAAAAGCTGGTTCCGCTCCGCGATGACGAGTGGACGAGTGGTTGAGTGGTTGAGCTAGTCACTATCCACGACCGGTGCGGCCTTGCGGTATTAATGAATTAAAAGTGGTGCGATTGATTGAATGTGCCGGCACGAAAAAAGGAATGTCGCTGAAATGGATGAAGGAATGGTCTTGGTGGTGAAGGAATGAAGCTCGATATGTTGTTGTTTGCGGGTAGGAGGTACCGGTATATTGTTGCAGATGTTGGGGGAGCTCAGAGCTTTGCGATTCAGGCTGCGGGTGAAGGTAGTGGTGAATGGGATGTGGGTAGTAGTGGTAGTGGTAGTGTGATCGGGCAGCAACGTCATTCGGGGCCGATGATGTTTAGACGGAACCAGCAGCAATGGGGGGAGGGGGGCTGGGACGAGTTTCGATGATTTGTTGATAGGTCGGTCGCAGGAGGATCCAGATAAATAACGGAATGGGGAATTGGGCCAAGATGTACGGAGGCAATGAGAGAGAAAAGACTGAACACTTACAAACCATAATTGGACTTGGCAATTGTTTAATTCACTGTCTCTTCCTGGCTCTTCCTGGTGCTGCTCCGGTCGGGTGATGTGGGTGGGTGCTGGTACTGACTGGTACGAGTATCCGTTCAGAGTGCGATGAAGAGCGGAGAGAGAGAGGTTGTCGGGTGTCGACGAAAGCTTTACCTAGGTAGCTGCTGCGCCCGATGGTGATGTGCGTATGTGCTTGACTGAGGTGAGGAAGAACGAGGGGGCAGATCGCTTCAGGTTGCTTGCCGAATTGGTGGACGAGAAGGTAGGTACTCTACTGGTACCTAAGTAGGTAGGCAGGAGCAGAGAAGGTAAGTACAATTAGATCGAGTCAAGGAATTGGCAGGAACAGAGAGAAGAGAGATGAATGATGTGAATAGATACCCGTAGCTCACAATCAGGAGTCGTCTCGAGGTGGGCAGAGCGTGGTCTGAATGTCTAGCTAATGGAAATTACTACTAGAAATACTGTGAGAGAAGAGAGGAATTGCAGAGACAAAGATCAATTCACTTCTTCATCTTCATTTCATCATTAACAACCTGGATCATTTCAGCTCTACTAGGGCCCTTCAGCTTCCTTGATTCGATTTGCTCATGGCGTAAACAGGACAGGACAGGTACGAAGGAGAAGGGTATGAGACGATCTACCTACGTACCCGTACCCGATGCACCTGCACCTGCCGTGAGCACATCCGTGAGATCTGTTGTACAACACAATGAACACGGCAATCTGCAGAAATACCCACCCTTGATACGTATAAGACTATAATCTGCTAATCAAGTAAATAACACTTCAATCCAAACCACCCTTGGGGGTGATTTAGATATCTTCATCTAGAACCTAGAAACGGACATTTCCCAACCCTTTCCTCTCGACTCTGCCCCACCGTTCGTGCATCTTGGCTGCATTTACACAGCCTCCCTTGGCCATGCGGTTGCATGTGAGACGACAACACACCCACCTCGACCCAGCCACTCGAAATTCGTGCAAAACACCACCAAGCTGATTAAGGCGCTTGTTGATACTGAAGATCCGTCCATTCTTCTCTCCTGCGCCATAAAACGTATGAGTGAGGCTTTTCTTTCATTCGGTCGGTTTCCTACTTGGCGAACAAGAGTGAAATTTGGAATGTCTGTTGGCTGTCTCTTGGCGGGGCAATACCGCAGCCCATGTTGTAGGCCCGCTCATTTTCCTCTGTACTCGAGTAAACTTAACGTGCATAGCCAGCAACTATTGCTTGGCCAGAGGGCGTTGGTAATCCGGTTTTCGTAAAGTAACAATAACCCTCGGTACTCATCTCCGTCTCCTTCTCGCAGCAATGACCAAAGCTGAATAGCTATTGGACTTGGAAATCTCATTGCCAGTTTTCTTCTCATTTCTGGTATCCAAATCAATCTTCTCTCGTTCTCTCTTCTCGGCTTCGTCTTCCCTTTTTGGGTTGGGATCGTGGTTTTCATCATTCACTAACTTGCTTTCGTGTCGCATTTTCTCTGAACGGCCATCAATCTCCCCATGGCTCGTCGAACGTGATGACTTCTTCCCAGAGGCCTCCCTCATACACCTATTCTCTTCCCTCTTTGTCAACACCCACGGAACTCTCAGAACATTTTGTCTGAACCCCAAAGCATTATTCCAAAACTTGATCTCCTCGTCCGTACCCCTCAAGACCTCGACCTTCACAACATCAATCTGTTTCTGGTTGCGGAATGTGGTGACTCCGCCTTTGATTATAACTACCACGCCAACGTCCAGGTCCTCCCATGGTATCTTTGGTCTCAAGATTGTTGGGCCGTTTTTTCCTACTTTCTCGACTGCGGGATTCGTAGAGAATCGATTAGGTCTTGGTGTCAACGAGGTGCATTCGATACACATCCCACTGCTATCATCGAGCGTAAAGATTGTCCTCCCTGAATATTCATCGACCGATACGATTATGCCGCTGAGGCGCACCCACATTATCTGATGGTTGCCATGATGGTAAAGGCGTCTGCCTATTTCAAATATCGTTAGCCCCCAATGCCTATAAAGTTCCCAGCCCTATGCGCAAGATAGCCAGAACAACCAGAAAGCCCTGAAATACCTTTAATAAACATTCCCTGCTCATCACTAAGGGAGTGTACGTCGATCGCGCGCAATGGACAATATTTTCGAACAGTGGGGGAGAGGTAGTTACAGTATGCGGGGTATATATATTGGCTCGAGTTATTGGAATTCATGACATGACCGAGCTGCTGCGAAGTATCTGGTGAGCTGGACGTCCAAGTTGTTTTCGATGGGTTTTGAGGATGGGACGACGCGTCGACAAAGGTTCACGAGATGTCAGCGAGAGCACGGGACGGACCTCGAGTGACCTCCGAGAAAAAGCCGTCGCCTCTATAAACCTCATTTGCTAGCGTCCATTTCGAAACAACTTTAGTGCTCACTAACCTATTGCCTCTATTACTAATAGATAGGAAATATAAAGTAGATACTAGAGATAGTATATCGTATAAAATACTTAATAATTAATATTATTATAGTAATAAAAGAAGTAATTTTAAAAGTTAAGTAGATATCTACTACTTTTATATATACTAGTATTACTTCGAGTAGTATTAGTATACTATATACTAGATATAGATATAATAGTATATTTTATATTAAAGATATACTATTAAGAGTTATATCTATAGAGTTAGTCTTAGAGTAGTCTAGCGACGCATTCACGTGACCTCGCTTGTCAACGCATAGACGCGACAGAACCTTCGAGAGTACTCTTAGTAGAACCCTCTAGAATGTGTAGACTAGATATATAAGCTAGTAAGGACTCGATATTAGAAAGAATAATCGATTCTTCTTATACATAGACACCTCTATAGTTTAATTTATAGCATTTACTATAAGTTCTAATATATACTATTTAAGAAATTAAGAAAGGTTTAATACTTATAGTACGAAAGAGGGTTTCAAGTAGGTCTCGCGTACTCTATAAAGGCGGTGAAGGCGATGGAAGCGTATCGAAACGTCGCCGCTCTATATAATCTTAAAGCTATTTCTACTAAATTTATAGACATCTACAACATATATAATGCCTTAGACCTACAACACCCTAAGACGTGTCTAATATAAGACTCTTATTAACATAGGCTATTCTCAACGACATATAGCTAAAGTTTTAGAAGTCTCTGAATCTATAGCTCGATATTAGCTTAAACGTCTAGACCGCCTTATAAAACCACCTAGTGTAAAACCTATTATTTTAGACTATAAGATACAAGAAATTATCTATTAGTTTACTAGCTACTACGACCGGCGAGTATATACTTTGAAAGATATATAGAAAGAGTTTAATTTAGAATGCTATAATAATACACTTCTTACTATATTCAAGCGTCACGGTTACTATTACCACCCTCCTGATTATAAGCCATTTATATCGAAGAAAAACCGACTTAAACAATAGACCTTCTCAATTACTAACTGGGATAGGCCAGCTAGCTATTAGAGAAAGAGCATTTACATAGACAAGACAATTACTTAGACAGATATTCTAAGGCGCCGACGCCTCTTACGAGCCTGGGAGGAAAGGAGAAGGCTAGACTGTATTTAGTTTACTTTTCATTTAGGACATAAGTCAGTTATAGCTTAGGCTGCGATTAGGTAGAACTATAAGTCTCCTCTCTATTTTGTTTCTTACGAAGGAGAAGGGAAGGGGTTTACACAATAGAAATACGCTAAGCAGATTCTTAGAGGGCCGATGAAAGAGATATTTAAGTAACCAGGAGACTTCTTTTACGTTAAGGATAATAGTAGGGTATATAGAAAGTCCGACATAAAGCGGAACTACGGTCTTTATAATGCTATACGCTTGGAATGTTATATTTACTTAATTAAATAGCCTTCTTGCTCTCTAGATCTTAATCTAATTAAGAACGTATAGAGGTTCTTAAAACAGAGGCTACGTAATAGGAAACTACATAGAGGATAGACGCTATCTGATTTAAAAGAGGCATTACTTAATATATAGGAGAATAAGATCTTAATAGACCTTATTAATAGGTATATTAATATAATTCCAGAGCGTCTTAAAAAGGTTAGATTAAGGAAAGGAGGCCCTTAGAGCTAGTAAATGTATATAAAGCGGCAATAGATTCTATTACTAGATTAGACTATAGAATATAGTAGAAAACATAGAGTACGCGAGACCTACTTAAAACTCTCTTTCGTACTTAAGAGATACTAGCTTAGAAGACTAGCCTCGCTTATTTCTAGTAAAGTTATAAAGTAACTAATTTATATATTTATCTAGAAACTAATAATATATAAGTTAATTAAGTTATAAAAATAAGACTATTTAGAGAAATTTAAAGTTTAATAAGTAAATAAGATCTATATTTTTAACTTATTTCTAGACTAAAATATTAAGAAAATACTCTTTACTAATAAGTATACTCTTTTTAGATAGAAATAACTATCTTAATATACTATAGTATAGATATATATATATATTCTCTAATATATTCTTAGTTATCTTATTCTAAAGCTTAGTTATATACTTCTTATACTCTCTAGATTAATCTAAAGAGAATAATATAGTTTCTATTTTATTACTATCTAAAGATACTCTATTAGATTAAGATTAAAAGAGAATAGTAGCTATAGTATTAGTAAGACTCTCTACTAGTAAAAGTAGACTTAAATAATCTCTAATTTATAAATTAGAGAGTTATTAAGTTATAGATAGACTAGATTCTCTATACTAATATATACTTATTACTATTATACTCTATCTTATATCTAATCTATAAGAAATTATTAATAATAATATTTAGTTTTAGCTATAAAATACTTATTAAAAATAGTAGAACTTAAAAGAGTAAGTAAACTTTAGATAAAGATAGAAATTTAAATACTTTTTAGTAGTATTATAAGTAAAGACTAGATAGCGTTCTAATAGATTAAGTACTATTATATACTCTTATAGTATTTAAGGATCGGTTAGACTAGCTAAAACGATCTAAGGATTTTATTAGTTATAAATTATATAATATAAGATAGAGATTACTAGATAATATAACTAGTCTACTAGTCTAGTAGCGACGAGGCGACTAGACTAGTAGACTAGTATTATAAGAACGAAGGTTCTATATAAGACTAGTATATCTACTATTAGATAGAAGCTTTATACTTAACTTAATATTATATTATTATTACTATCTTAATAGCTTTATAGTTAAAGTAATAAGTTTATCTTTAAGTAAATCTAACTCGATATAAACCTCTTTATAAGTAATCTAACTCGACGAGACTTAGTTAGCTAGTTAGCTTAAGAATTATTATACTTTAAGTATCTAAGCTTAGAAGTTCGAATCGAAATAATATTAACTACTTTATTATTCTCGCGTGTCTCGTCGATAGCTATACTAGCGGCCGCGGCTATATCTACGTCTACTTCTACTCCGCCTCTACTACTTCGAGAGGAAGTTAAGATTTCTATATCTAAAACCTTTAATAGATTACTAGAGAAACTCGCGAAGTTTCTTATAAAGGTATCTATATACTTAGCCTTCTACGCTAGCTAGTTCTCTTTCGAGACGAACTAAGTTATTTAGATTATAACTTATCTAGAAGAAGCGGTCTATAACTAGATAGAACCTTATCTAGAGAATTTTTAGACGAATAAGATAATAGATAGAAAAGTCTCTATAGTAATATCTAACTATATATAAGACTTATTTAGAAACCTTAAAGAGTTTAAAGAAGAAATAAACTAAACCTTTAAGAATATAGATATAAAAAAGAAGATAGTTTAAGCCTTTTATATCTTAATCTAAAAGAGGTTAGTAGTCTAGTATACTTTATAATTTTAGTAATACTTAGCTTATATAGAATAGAATAACGAAGCTCTATAAGAATAGTTCTATCGAGAACTTAAGAACTATATAAAAGATAAATTAGCTAGAGACGACTTCTCTAACATCTTAAGTAAGCTTACTAATAAAGCTATTAAAATTAATAACTAAAACTATAAGTATAACCTAGAAAAAAGAGATAACTATAGATATTAAGAGAACTATAGTAGTAAATAAGATAGAGGTAACTCTATAGAACTCGATACTACTATATAATAACTCTTTAATAATAAGAAGAGCTATTAGTAGAAGAACTTTCTTAAGAAGAATAAAACCGATAACGCGAGTAGAACCTCTACTTTTTATATAGTCTACTCGGCTATAGAGTAAGTAAATACTATAAGAAGACTAATTCTTTCGAAAAGTATTAAGTTAATACTACTACTAGAAAGAAAGTAGTATTACTTAAGAAGATTAGACTATCTAACGAAGAGCTAGAAGCTTATAGATATAGAATATAAGTAGAAACCGAGAATAACTCTATTCTTAAGTAATATTATAATAATCGATTCGAGTCTAAATATATATCTTCTCTATAGCGAGAAATTAAGACTATAGAGTCTTCCTTAGACTCGCTATTCTTATTAGAGTTATTAGACTTGTCTAATAAAGAATATATCTAGAACGATAAACTTTATCTAGAAGAAATATAGATATTTATTAGATATTTTATATATAGTAACTAATAGATAGACCTCGAGAGTAATAAATTAGACTTTTAGACTTCTTATATAACTAGAGAATAGAATCTAGAAGTACTAGACTAATATTAAGTCTAAAGTAATAATCTAATAAGTATTATCTTTAGAAACCTTAAAAGTAGTCTAGAAACTATTAAAGAAAAGCTAAATATCTAATATATTAAAGATATTTTTAAAATAGTAACTATAAAGTAGAAAGAAAGAAAGTAACGTTTTAACTAACTATAAGTAGAAGAATATTAGACTCTAGAAGTTATATTAGAAGATATACTTATATAGAAAACCGAGAAATAGTTTATAGATAGTAGATCTAATTCTAGTATAAACGTAGAATAGTAAATAGTCTATACTATAAGTAGTAGTAATTTAAACTAAGTAATACTCTACTCTTAGAGAAATAATCTCTAAGTAGCGAAAACTAATAGAAGGAACTAGATTTTTAAGGTCTAGTTTATTAGACCTAAAATCTATACTACCTTAGAAGATAGATAGTTAATAGTAACTATAAAGATTAGAGAGAAGGAACTCTAAGTTATAATTAACTTAGAAGTAATAGATAACTTTCTCTCTCTATTAGTACTTAAGAAGCTAAATGTCTCTATTACGAAAATAGAACTATACTATCTAGATATAGTTAATAGAATAGATATAGTATATTAAAATAAAGTTATTAATTAGTAAATAATTCTAATAAAACTTACTATTAAAGAATACTACTTAGATATATAATTCGATATTATTAAGATTAGAAGCTAAGATATAATACTTAGTATACTATAGATTAGAGAATATAATCTAGATATCGACTAGAAAGCTTAAAGAATAACTTTTAGCTAATATAACTATAAAGGATCGTACTTATAACTATATAGCTAGAATAAGATTAGTACTACCTCTTCTAATATACTAGAACATCTTACTAAGAGTTCTCTACAGGTTAGTAAAGCTAATAACGAAATATCTATATAGTATAGAGAATTTATAGAATTATTTAAGAACCTCGAGAACTTATAAGCTCTCTTAGAATATCGTTTATAGAATTATAAGATTAAATTAATCGAGAGTTATAACTTTAAGAAATAGAAAATATAGCTATATAGCTAGAATAAGCTATAGTACTTTAAAAGCTATATCGTCGACTATTTAAAGAAAAGTTATATTTAGAGGTCTAAATTATCTATTCTATTAAATATACTAGTTATTAGTAAAAAGAATAACCTAATAGATTAAGTCTATATTAACTACTAAGAGATAAATAAAGTAATAATTAAGAATACTTATTCGCTACTTAAAGAATAATATCTACTAGATAGAATTAGCTCTACTAAGATATTTATAAAACTTAATTAATAAAATATATATATCTTAATTAGAATTAAAGTAGACGATAAGTAGAAAACTATTTTTAGATTACTCTTAAAACTTTATATATATATAATAATACTATTTAAGTTAGCTATTATACTAGTAATCTACTAGAGATAGAATAATAAAATTCTAGAAGGTCTTCTAAAGATAACTATTATCTATTATCTAGATAATATTCTAATCTATTCTAATAAGATAGAGAAATATAAGAGTTATAACGTAGTTTACTACCGAGCGACGTATATCACCGAGCGACGTACTTTTCTCTACTCTACTCCTTATAAACTTTAAGACGCGTTTTTTCAACCATTTATTATAGAAATTTAAACCTAAGAAGCGCGAATCATTCTAGCTATCGAGGCTATTCGAACGTCTAAAAAGCTAAGTAAACGCTCTGTAGCAAAGATCTACAAGGTCCCTGAAGCAACACTTTGACATAGAATAGCTGGCCGAACCCATCGCCCTGAAATTAAAGCTAATTGTTATAAATTAAACGACTTAGAGGAGGACACGATTGTTCAATATATACTTGATCTAGATTTAAGAGGATTTACGCCCCTGTCTAACTAGTGTTAAAGATATAGCGAATCTCTTGCTTAAATCTCAAGGGGTACTACGCGTTGGTAAGAACTAGGTATATTGATTTATTTAACGACGACTAGAGTTAAAGACGTGTTTTAATCGCGTTTACGACTTCTAAAGAGCCTTGTGCAAAGATCTGGAGCTTATTAGCACGTGGTATCGACTAGTTGAGAATATGTAGGCGAAATATAGTATTGTGGACTCCGATCTCTACAACTTTGACGAGACAGGCTTTATAATAGGTATAATCTCTCTAGTAATAGTTGTAACTTATGTAGATCGACGTGGTAGAGGCAAGGTAGTTTAGCTAGGTAATCGGGAATAGGCGACGGTAA
Source organism: Hymenoscyphus scutula (assembly GCA_001399465.1). Taxonomy (NCBI): domain Eukaryota; kingdom Fungi; phylum Ascomycota; class Leotiomycetes; order Helotiales; family Helotiaceae; genus Hymenoscyphus; species Hymenoscyphus scutula. Next base: position 20,908 of record LKTO01000472.1, on the reverse strand, counting down.
TTGTTTGTGTTAATAGCGAAGGTTAGAGTGTCCCTCTGTTTTTAGTAGTTCAAGAGAAGAATCATCTTACAAGTTAGTATACTAAGGGCGGCCTCTCACACGACTAGGTTATTAAACCTATAAGTAATAGATAGACAAACAATAAGACAGGTCTAGAATGGCTTAAGTACTTCGACAAGTATACTTCTGCTCAAGTAAAGGGTCTATATTAAATGCTTGTCCTTGATAGACATGAGAGTCACGAGTCGGCCGAATTCTAAGAGTACTATAAGGTATATAATATCATTACTCTTTGTTTACCTCCTTATTCCTCTCATTTGACCTAGCTACTTGATGTTAGGTGTTTTAGTGTCTTAAAACGAGCATATAGTCGAGAAATTAAGACTTTTATTAAAGCTTATATTAACTATATTACAAAGGTTAAGTTCTTTCTCGCCTTTAAAGTAGCCTATTCAGCCTCTATAACAGCTTAGAATGGCTAGGCTGGATTCTGTGGAGCTGGCTTAGTACCTTTTAACCCGTAAGCTATTCTTTCAAAGCTTGATGTAAGGTTATAGACTCTAACACCTACTATCACCCCCTCTGCTAATATTAACCTTTAGGTCTTATAGACTCCTTACAACCTAACTAATACTCTTTTACAGACGACATTAGTTAAGAATCGGATTACACGTTATTAAGGAAGCTTGCTAACCCCTATTTTCTAGACAGTAGCTGTATTAGCTAAGGGTATAGAGCTGTTAGCTCATGAGATGACTTTATTGTTAGCCGAAGTCTGTACCCTTCGCAAGGCAAATGAAGCACTAAGTAAACGCTGGAGGGCTAAAAAGACTCGGGTCCGTCAAGGGGGGGCACTTACTGTAGAGGATGCGTAGGACGTATTAGCTCAGAAGGAAGCAGAGGAACAGGCTCGACGCGACAAGCGCTCTGAGGGGGGTAGGTAAAAGGAGGGGCAGCCGTCTGGGCGACGATGTAGTACCTGCGGGAAGTCTGGTTATAATACACGAACTTGTCAAGAGGCTGTAGATACTTCTAGTTTATCAGATTCAGATTCAGATTAATTAATATAATATGTTGTGATTATTTAATTTTACCCTTTAGGTGGCGAGGTGGGGAAAAGTGCGTCGCTCGGTGATATGCGTCGCTCGGTAGTAAACCACGTTATATAAGAAGTTATAAAAAGGCTTACTATAGTAAACTCTTAACTTAAATTATTAAAATATAAGTTTAGAGTAACTTATATAAAGTTTCTAGACTAGATAATATCTCTAGAAAAAATAGAAATTAATCTAGATAAAATTAAGAATATTATTAACTAGGAATTACTAAAAAATATTAAGAATATTTAACGTTTCTAGAGATTCGCTAACTTCTACTATTAGTTTATAGTAAACTATACTAGAATATCTAAACTAATAATAAACCTTATATATAAAGATATATCTTTTATATAGAACGAGATTATAGAGATAGCTTTTTAGATAATAAAGAAATACTTTACTAACTAATTCTATATAGCTATAATCTAGAAAAACTAAGTACTATAGAAATAGACTTATTAATTATAGTAATAGATACTATATATCTTTAACTAGACGAAAATAGAAAACTAATATCTATAGTCTACTACTTAAGAATATTAGATCTAGTATAATAGAACTATACTATATTCGAGAAGAAACTACTTACTATAGTCTTTACTTTAGAGTATTAGAAATTCTACCTTTAAGAAATAAAGTATTAGATAATAGTTCTTACTAATTATACTAATCTTTAAACCTTTACTACTACTAAAGAGCTTATAAGTAAGCGTCTTACTAGATAGTTAGAAACTCTATTATATTATAATATTATAATCTAATATATTATAGAAATAATAAATCTAGCTAATATAGCTACTTTCTTAAAAATTAGTATTAGTAAGCTTTCTTAATAGAGTATAATACGATTTTTAACTAGTATAGTTTATAAGAGAGCTTTAGTTAGATTATAAGAAGTCTAAGAGACCTATAGATTAGTATTTATAGAGAGGTTTATAGAAGGTATTAGAGTCTATAATCTAATATTAAGCTTAGAAATAAATATCTATAGATTAAAAGAGACTAACCTAGCTCTATAAAACCTAGCTTTAGTATTTCGAGTTATTATTAACTAATTATAAGCTATATAGAAGGCTAAAAAGAACTTAATCTTTATAATATAGTTAATATAAGCTTTAATAAAGAGCTTAATTTAACGTCTATATATACGCTTAAGAATACTAAAGTATTCTATATTAAGTAGCTAGATAAGATAAGACGAGTAAGAAGGTAGATAGAGAGTTATAATATTATTAGCTATATAGTACTCTTAAAATATAGCTAATTTATAACTCTTATATCTATTAAGAATAAGTATTCGATATAGACTCTTTATCTAAATAGTAGTATACTTATTAAAGTATTATATCTATTCTACTTAGACTAGTATTTAATAAACGCTCTTAGCTAATTTTTAGCTCGTTTTTAGCTTCTACTCTACCTCTCTTTTTTTACTACTATTACTTATATATAATATAATTCTAGGTATTTTTATATAAAAAGTAGTAGAAATTAAAGCTCTATCTCTAGAAATTATTATTCTCTCTATAGTCTATAACTTTCTAGAGAGTCTTTCTTAGATTACTAATTATATTATCTATTACTTTCTAGAGTATCTTCTTCTACTTCTATATCTATATACGCTTTAAATCTATCTTATTCTTTAGTTAATTCTTTCTCTTATATAGTTATTATCTTATATACTTCTAAATCTACTCTATTAGATTTATATCTAGTAACTATATAGAGTAAAGAAGGCGCTAAATAGAATAGTAGTATAATACTTCTTTAGTTACTTTATAACTATAAGAGCTAGTATTATCTATAACTAAATATATTATCTTCTCTCTCTCTAGTTTATATAGTTTCTTATACTAAGAGAATAACTTTAGCTTAAGATACCTCTTATAAAGCCGATACTAATCTATCTCTCTCTTATCTCTATTCTCTCTCTTATATACTTATTTATATAGAAAGTTATATAATTTAGCTCTCTTTCTAGATACTCTATATTCTTTACTAGCCTAGTAGTCTTCCTTAGCCTACTCTAGCCGGTTAAACTCTCTCTCTATATAGTATAACTATTATATATTAGCCTCGGCTAAATGCGTTCTACGTTCTTAACTTTCTATATTATTTCTAGATCGTATATATAGTAAGAACCTTAGCGAAAACCTAGATAGATAGTACTAAAGAATTATCTATTTAAGTGTCTCTTTACTATCTCTATTTAAACGTTCTTATAGTAGTACTCTTTCTACTTCTACTAACATCTATTTAAGCTATTATTAAGTTCTATATATAATAGATCTACTAACTCGTATATTAGTAACGTTATATATATAGTTTAGATAGTAGTATAGAGTTAGTTTAGATCTTTATTTAATAGTTTTAAGTCTTAGAATAAAGGTATTCTTATCTTCTATATCTAACTTTCTTTCTTATCTATTATTCTAACTATTTAGAAGTATATCTATTATACTATATATAAGGTAGTAGCGTCTATAAATACTACTTAGAAAAGGTCTATCTTAAGAAGTCGTTTAGCTAACTTAACGTGTTATTCTCTAAGAACTAGAGTAAGTTTAAGCTTAAGTCTCTCTCTTATAAAGAAGTAACCTTTATTATATAAGACTTATTAAAAGGAAGATTCTAAGAGGTTCTTACTAGAGTCTTAGTTACTCTAAAGACCTAGGTTATAAAGGTATAATATATTTAACTTTTAGCGTTTATCTTATATACTTATAACCTTAGAAATAATCCGTCGTTATAGCTCGAGAGTAACTTTAAGTAGTAGTCTAGAGTAAGGCCGATTCTTAATAATAAAGAGTACTAAAAGTTATTAGCCTTATATATTTCTATTTCGAGTTCTAGTAGTATTCTCTCGAGCTCTTCTTCTAATATCTCTAACCTCTATCTCTAAAATAGATATCTATTTCTTATCTTTTTTAATCTATAGAAGTAACTCTTACTTATTAGTATTCTATCTACTTCTACTAATAATTTAAGTATACTACTAGATAGAGACCTTACGCTATAAAGTCTTATTTATATACGTCTTATATCTCTTCGTTTTTCTATATTTTTTAGCTATTTTAATATTATAGTTATAAAATAATTATAAAGTAAAAAGTATATATTTAGATAGTAATCGCTTTATTTTAGTACTAAAAAAGTAGTAATAAGCTAAAGAGTATTTATTAAATACTAGTCTAAGTAGATCTATCTTATTATTTATCTATCTATTACTTATAGATTTAATAACCTAGTCGTCTAGAAGACCTTCTTTAGTATACTAGCTAGAGAGATAATATTTCTCTTAGACTACTAAAAATAGAGAGATTTTCTCTTCTTCGCTATTAATATAAATAATCGCTATAGTCTATTTCTAATTATCTAGCTAAACTATCTTATCTCTACTATATCGATTAGTATATATAACGACTATAGCTAGACTAATAATATCTATTATAAAGTCTATCTTATTAAAGTTATAGAAATTATAGTTCTAGATTCTATATTTTACTCTTATATTCTCTATAAGCTAAAACTATATACTAATTTACTTAGAATCTTTATATAAGACTCTTTAAAAGTTATAAATATAATTAAAATATATCTTTAATTATAGTTAATATTATATAAATCGATATATCTAGAGCTTTCTAATATATCTCTCTTCTTATAATTTAAGTATATAATTCGCTATATCTTTTAATACTAGTAAGCTAGAGTATAAATCCTTATATATCTAAGTCTAGTATATATCGAATAATTACTTTCTCTTCTATCTTAGTTAGCTTATAATAATTAGTAGTAGTTTCGTCGCGAGAGATTCGACTAGCTATTCGATAAGTAAGAGTTATTCTAGATATATTATAGAGATTAGTAGCTTTTCGAATACTTATTTTTTAGAATAATCGAACTACTTCTATAGCTAGAATAATTCGAGCTTCGCTAGTATAAATCTATATAATTTATTATAGAGAAATCGCGTATCTTAGATAGTAGATATAGAAGTAGAGAAAAGTAGCTCGCTCGATAATATAGCTTACTCGATAATAAACTATATTAAATATCTCTACTATCTCTTTTATACTAATAGTTCTATCTACTCTTACTAGAGACTATCTATAGAAGTTCTATAGAAAGTACTTTTAGATATTAATTACTAGACTAAAAGACTTTAGTAGCTAGATAAAAGATAGATCTTTTAATACTATAATAAAAAGAGTTTTAGTCTATATTTAATATAGTTAATTCTAATTATAAAAATAAGTATTAAACTTAAGTATAATACTTCTTCTATCTACTATTTAGTTATACTAAGATTTAATAACTATATTTTTTAGTAATTAACTCTCTAAATATAAAGGTTAATAATAAAAATAATTACTCTATAGTAAAGTATTAAAAGTAAACTTATATTAGACTATAAAATAAATAGAAGTATAAAAGTATATTAATTTATCTACTACTTATTTATTATAAATAATATTTATTTATTTTAATATTCTATACTAGAGGCTATATTATAAAAGCTATAGAATAAATAGAGAGATAATTATAAGAGAGGAAGTAGTAAGTATTCTACTACGTTCCTTGTAGGATTTTCTTAAGATAAGCATCTATTCTACACTTAAAATAACTAAAAATATAAACAGATTCCACCTCGCTGAAATGATTTCTCTGTTTAGCAATCCGCTAATGATATTCTAAGAGGGAAATCTAATTGTCGAGGAGTATTTCAATAACAGTAGTATACTTCGATACTTACTAAAGGTCCTAGTAGTCTAAATTAGACACTCTAGAACACTAGACTGCGGCATCTTCTATCTCACTCAAGGCAAACATAAAGGGGGATGAGAAAGCTCTCTTTCTTCAATTCATACGTAACATGTTGCGATAGGTTCCCGAAGAACGAATGTCTGTATTTGATTTTCTAGTTGATCTAAAACACGACGAGCTACTCGCGAGGAATCTGTCTGAACTACCCTTTTTAAAATAAACATGACAGATACTGCGGCAATACTGTACAAGGAAAGAAATTACCCCTCCTTTGAGTTTCATATGTAATTTTGCAATGCCTGGGCACATAACACCCTTTATAGCTCGAATACTTTCATTCCAAGGATTCCCCTTAGGGTTGCTTGTCTACAAGTTTTCTTTCTGGAGAACCAACTAAGGACTACCAGGTGAGATAGCGAGCGAGTCTTGCAAAGTAAAATGGCCAGGTGGCTCTTTCTCTAACTAAAATGATCCAACACAAGCCATCTATAAAGCTCAATAAAGCAATGCAAAAGCTCGAAGTGCTCCTAACGCCAATCCATCTTCCGACTTTTGGGGGTATCCAGCGACCGGCTTCGAATAAGCAAATGCAACTTCCACCACCCACCATTTTTCACTGTCAACCAGCCTCACAGATCCCGGTCTGGCACCCACAACACTACTTCCTGATCACCTGTCGCGAACATGTTGTATTTTGGGTTGAAAGCAATGACTCCAGTATCGCCCTTGTATTCCAGCTCATGGATTGGTCTTGCAATTTTTTCTGGTGATCCTGCCAATGTATCGTAGACCAAGACATTCTCCCTTCGAGTTCCGCTGAGGATATAACGTCCATCTGGGGTGAAGCAGGAATCACCTGCACTCGCGCAGAGGTATTCTGGGGAGTGAGGGTCAATGTGGTCAGGGTTGTGATCTCCAACTCCTAGACGCTTTACACCGCCTCTATCTCGACGAACTATGGCTTTCAGATGACCATCAAAGGCATCGAGTAGGATATGACCTGAGCCTGTGGTCCCAAGGAGAAGAGACTTTCCATCGTTTGAGAACTCTATCTTATTCCAGCCTTTGTTGACTGCGCCGGGGATAATCTCCTTGGAATAAGGTAATATATCAAAGACACCGAAGGGTGCTCTGTCGAAGTTACGGAAATCATATAGCAGGATGGATTGTGCTGCTGGCGAGGCGACTGCAAAGACATTTCCAGATGGGTCCCACGCCGCGAGGTAGGCTCCGTTCAAGAGTAGCTTACCACATGAGTTCTTGGTACCGGCATCCCAGATTCGAACTGTGTCGTCTTCACTGCAGGAGATGAAGTTGTCTTGTCCTGGGTGGAGAGAAAGACACGTGACGTTTTTCTCGTGCCCTTCAAAATAGCGTAGGTAGGTATTGTCGTGTGTTGAGAGGTATCGGATTGTGTCTATCATTGTTAGTGTGAGCGTGAAACGTGTGAAGACGGGTTGGTACATACGGTTCAGTTTCGTACTGGAGTGTATGATACAGGGACCAGAATCTCGAGTCTTATGGGTGAACATGGCATGGCTTACACCATATTTCTGACTCAAGCAAGTCTTAAAGGCCTTGCCTTTCATAACATCGTAGATCTGCATGCTATTGTCGCTCTCCGAGGTCAGAAGGTATTCTCCCCCATCGCTGAAGTCCAGCGAGATGATGGAGGGCTTTGATTTTGCAGGTTTCCCAAGGGCGTGAGCCGGAGTATCACGTTTGAAGAGCTTGATCGTTGTCAGTACTTGTTTTCCAAGAACGGCGCTCATCCCACATCTTCGTACCTTAGTGGGTCGGAATAGAGAAATCATATCAGATACTTTTGCCGTGGTCGGTAGACCGTTTGCTGGTAGTACGGGCACAGCGGACACTCTCCCATTCGCACCCAATGGGGAATCAATAGCCATTGGAGTAGTTGCCATTTCCCCACTTGGCTGATACCCTTCACTTTTTGAAGGGAGGGTTTAAGTGTAGAGGATGGATGGTAGGTAGTTTGACGGAAGGATCTCGCTCTTCTGGAGGCCCAGGGGCATCACATACACATCTGTCACGTGATTGTTCTCGGTGCATCCCCAAGCTGTCTGAAGCTTCGGAAAGTTCTTTTCAGGATTGGATGTTCAGTGTTGGATATCAAATGTGGTGTTCCAGGCTGGTGGAGTTGAACATGGCAGAAACGAGTTGCAGGGGTGAATGCAGACAAGCCAAGCCCAAGCTCCCCCTCCACTGCCCTGATATCCAGAGACCCATGGGGGGGCCACCTCACGCGCCGGCTTCGGCTCTGCACGGCCCAACCATGACAGAAACCCGATTCTCGACACCTCCAGCTCGAGATCCATTCTTGTCCTCCACAAGTATCCGGATCCAGTAAGCAATATTTCTATTGTTACTCTGTAACTGTTACTCGCCGTATTACAAAGCACTTTCACACACCCCGTAGCAACTTCTCCCCCATCATAGAACCGTCCGCCGCAGTTTCCTCTCCTTACGCCCACCACTCGAATACCTACCAACACCGACGACCAAGAACTTGCCATTTGGCCCCAATAGAAAGCGAGAACAGGCCCCTTGTGAGAAGGGCAGCGGGAGGGGGAGCGCGGACAAGATGTCTACAACAGTGGGGTGAGCTTCAAGTTCCAATTGCCCATACCATTCACGAAGGGCATCCTTCTGACTGTCTATAGAGCGTTTGTTGCGGGTGGGATAGCGGCATGCGGAGCGGTTACAGCTACCCATCCTTTCGAGACGGTCAAGATTCGGTAGGAAAACTCCAATTTCCTAGCTTCCAAACCTACGTTGACACCTTCCGCGCAGTATGCAATTGCAAGGTGAGCTCCAATCGAAGAGTTTACAACCTCGCATGTACAAGGGACCATTCCACGGCGTCACTGTCATCGTCAAGAATGAGGGCATCCGAGGGATATACCGGGGAATCGGAGCGGCATACATCTACCAAATGATCCTCAATGGATGTAGACTGGGCTTTTACGAACCCATACGGCAGGCTGTTACCATTGCTGTGTTTTCCGATTCGAAGACACAAAGTTTAGGGATCAATATCCTCGCCGGCGCATCATCTGGTATCCTAGGAGCTGCCGCTGGGAGTCCTTTCTTTCTGGTAAAGACGAGGTTACAAAGTTTCTCCCCTTTCGCGCCAGTGGGAACACAACACGCTTATAAGAATGCGGTTGATGGAATGAGACAAATATATAGGGGAGAGGGCATAGATGGACTCTATCGAGGTGTTGGGGCTGCCATGGTCCGAACTGGTTTCGGTAGTTCGGTGCAATTGCCTACGTACTTTTTCGCCAAGAGGAGGTTAGTGAAGCATCTGGGTATGGAAGATGGTCCAGCGCTTCATTTGGCAAGCAGTACAGCCAGTGGGTTTGTGGTTTGCTGTGTAATGCATCCACCAGGTGAGAAAACACATTTCATTTCCGATGTGTTGAGCTAATCGCGGATCAGATACCATCATGTCCCGCATGTACAACCAAAACGGCAATCTATACAAAGGAGTATTCGATTGTCTGGGAAAGACAATTAAGACCGAGGGAGTTCTCGCCATCTACAAGGGCTTCTTGCCCCATTTAGCAAGAATCCTGCCTCACACTATCCTGACATTGAGTTTGGCGGAACAAACTAATAAGTTGATGCGGAAGTTTGAGAACAAAATCCTCCCCGCCGCAGGCATCAAGGATGAAATTTAATTGATGACAGAGTACACACTCCGTCTGATGTTTGATATCCCGATCACCTCTGTACATAAACACTGCATTAGAAGGTGTCTGTCTTATATAGAAGGATTAAAAGCGCTTTTGTTTGATTCGTTTGCCCAAAGGGTTATTCAACTATTGATTGATCTTGAGCATCCATAACACAGTATTCCATGATGAAGAATCTCATCTGTCGGTCGTGAAGAAGTATTTTGATCCCCGCCCCAACCGTAAATGCCATCGGTCCCTTTAGCCACTGGAAGTCCACAAAGTCCACAAGATGTGGTATCGTCGTCTGGCAGGGACTTGAGCTTGCTTGTTGTTCTAACGACATTTGCCACGATGCTTGGAAAGTTCTCTTCCACTGACTCGAAATACTGTGCCATGAGATCATCAATGGTAGTAGTTTTGGAAGAGGCAGAAATATGAGATGAAGACTGTTGATAAACGACCAAGTCGGTGAAAGGTGGTGTTGTCAAGGAAGAAAAAGTATGAATCTCCTTTTTGAGTAGATCCCGGAGAGGATAGTTGAAGCCAATCCCATAGGATGAAGCCCCATCAGATACTTGCCAGGGCAAGGAGAAACCTCTACCTTTGGCCGTTTCTGTCAAAGTTTTCTCAGCGAGGCGAGTCGTTGAGTCCCCGAATAAGATGCTTTCGCACTCGTTCTTCTTCGCGACATCCACTAGGAGTCGGGTGAGTAATGTAGAAACGATATCCGAACGGGAAGTAGCTGATGACAGGGATCCGAGGAGGGTTTGGAGTCTGTCTGCAGGATTCTGTGTATGGGATGGTTCCTCCATGTTGAGAGACTTCCAATCCACCCCGTTAAGAAGAAGGGCGTCTTCAAGATTGAGGGTTGAGTACGTGTGCCTTGGGAAACGAGACATGTATTTGTCCAGGATATTATCAGCATCCTTTCGATCCACTCGGTCGACAAAGAGATTTATATGGACCACAACCAGTTCGTAGGCAGCTCGGTTCATACGCTTATATTGCCCTTCAATGTGTTGGTCCAAAATATGAAGTAAAGATGCCGATGAGGGGCCAAATGAAAGTGGGAAAAGCAGTCTCCGGGTAACTTTGGTTGAACCACGAATCTTGTAGGTTTCCATGCGCTTCACGGCTTTGGTGGTAACGTATGCAATGAAGCATTTCCTGAATAGGGTCAGCACATATGTTGATAACCGCTTCCAGGGGTACCAACTGGCAGACTCCATCAGACCGGATTTGGTGAGTCGCAGCCTCCTCATTGCACCTCTTGCACAAGACAATCTCGTCGTTCAGCTGTGTGTCTGCATCGCCCGACATGCTTTTGCGAGTAGCCGGTGGGGGGGTAAATTGAAGGAGGAGTTTGCCTGCGTGGCACCGTCGAAAATCCGCAACTGCTATAAAAATGGGTTCCAGGTTGGTGGTGGTGTTGATACCAGGACAAGGCTTTTGCGCTGCCTCCCTCGTTAGACTGCGCTCCGTGCGTTGCCGCCGCCGCCCAAGATGTACAGCTCCGCTAGTGTTCCAGTTACGTTGCCATTCAAGCCGACACTACCTACAAGTCTCGTAATCGAGACCCAAACGCAAACTCCACCCCATCGCGAATTATCGAGATACTTGCAGACCAAAACCCCCCACCAGATTCTGCCGATTCGACCTGTATGGCCCTCGCAGTCCTACCATAAAATACTGTCACGATCGCACTTTCTGCGCCTTGAACCCTCGCAGCTTCTGGTTCCAGCCCTCGAGGCTACCGCTTACCTACCACACAGTCCCAATCAAGATGAGGAACTGGCTTCATGGCCTCCTCTTGCTTGGCCTGTCTTGCGCGACTACCAACGCCCTGGAGTCAAAGATAGTGAGTGGAATGGCATATTGGTCTGTATGGAGGTATGTTCTCTAACTATGTTACTCTCCAGGACGACGCCGAGGAAAATCGACAGGTATGCGCCGGCATGTACAGTAAGAGCGCTTGGGGAGGATCAGTAGAGCCACATATACTCGTCAAATTCATAAAAGAGGATGTAACAGACGGCTCGGATCCAATTGCAAGCATGGTCATCTTTGAATGGAGAGATTTCGACCTCATCGGCGTCCTGCCAACTCCAGATTCCCTTCATGTATGTTTTACTAAGACGTGCTTCATGACTAGAGATGTATACTAACAACCTCTTTAGAAAGAGTTTATCTGCGATACCGAAGCGATTACCACCATGCCGGATTACTGTAATGCGAACACTACCGGGGAATTCATCTTGGCCCCAAATATTACCGATGTTTCGAGAGCTTTGGTTGTTACCGATGCAATTCATCTGAAGGATCCTGGCGCTCCAATAAACTACAGCATCAAGAAGACGGGATATTACTGCGTTGGAACTTCCCAATTCTCACCCGAGGGGGTGAAATACAGAGCAGCTGTCGAATTCCGAAATGCTTACGGAGAATTGCCTGCTTCGGAAATCGCCAAACTCCCATTCTACGGTGGCATCACGATTGTGTATGCGGTGATAGGAGCGTAAGCTGGGCTTTGCTATTTGGTGGGAATTGCACTAACTCTGTTCAGTTTCTGGGCTTTCTTATATGTCCAACATAGGTCTGATATTTTGCCGGTACAAAATTACATAACGGCAATTATAATATTCCTCATCGTAGAAATGCTGATGACATGGGGATTTTATGGTAAGTCCTCAAATTTTTGTGGTGTATCTCGTGCTAACCAAGATAGATTACCTAAATCGTAGCGGTTCAAATATTGGATCCAAAGCACTGATGATAATAGTCGCGATATTGAATGCCGGACGAAACTCGTTCTCGTTCTTTCTCTTGCTGATTGTGTGCATGGGTTACGGCGTTGTAAAGCCCAGTTTAGGCAAAACCATGGTCTATGTGCGCTATTTAGCTGGAGGACACTTCGTTTTTGGCTTGATATATGCAATTGCTAGTTTGACAGTCTCCCCGGAGAGTGCAGGTAGGTTATCCTGACCCTCGATTTTCAGACCCTCTAATAAAATACAGGTCCGCTGGTCCTCCTCGTCATTCTTCCATTGGCTGGTACTTTGACAGCTTTCTATGTCTGGACACTGAACTCGTTGAATGCCACCATGAAAGGTAAGGCTTTCCCCGAACATCGTGGATACAAATTAAGTAACTGACTTACTGTTGAAGACCTCAAGGAGCGTAAACAGTTTACCAAAGAATTGATGTACCGCAAACTCTGGTGGTGTATTCTGGGCTCCATATTAGTCATCTTGTAGGTTTTTTCCAAAATTCGACTCCGTTCGTCTATTTCCTGCTTGGCCCTTTGACTAACACTATTTTTATGTAGTGGCTTTTTCTTCTTCAATTCATTTACATTTGCAAGCACATCAGGTAAGCTAAATTCTCTCAAATGTCCTATTGATGAACTCTTACTTATTCGCATCAGACCCCAACTTCGTACCTGTGAGTCCACTCAGCGCATCCTCTTTTTGTATAGTCTACTGACATCTCAAAGTTCCACTGGCAAACTCGCTGGTTCATATTGGACGGCTGGCTAAATTTGGTAAGACCATAACTCTTTTTATATAACACTTGTCATACCTTTTCCGCCCCACTTACCCCTGAGCCCCTCCATACCAATCTAGGGAGATCTACTTACCTGAATATTGTTTGTAAACAAATGCTGACACACTGCCAGGTTTACCTTTCCGATGTGATCTTTGTCGCATATGTTTGGAGGCCGACAGCTAACAACAGACGATTTGCGTAAGTAACAATAATCATCTTCGTTCAGGATAATCACTAACTTGACAACAGCATGAGTGACGAGTTGGCTCAAGATGATGAAGGTTTTGAGATTGCCGACTTTGGTGCTGAAGATGATGAGGATGACGACCTAGAGAGTGCTGGTGCACACCGAGGTGATCGAAACCAACCGGGTCAAGAAGGAGCAAGATACGATCCCGTTTCCAGTGCCAAACACACGAGACTACCTTCGGGAGCCAACACAGCAAAGGAAATTCCTCGGGATAGTCTCGACGGAGATACCATTTTTGCGGTTGGGGAAGATGGTGATAGATGGTCTGATGACGGCAGTGATGATGAGGAACGAGGCAAGCTGGTTGGTAACGCAGCAAGGAATAGTTAGTGAGACTCTCGGGCGGATCTGGCGTATATGGATTTGTAATACTATATTACCTGGTACATAGCGTTTGTTTGGGTACTTCGTCATTTTATTTCTCTCACGGCGTGTTTGTCCTAGATGAATAGCACTTGAATTCAGAGTCTGGGCTGCGAGATAGATTTATGTTAAGCTTTTGGAAACCATTATTTTCTGATAGAAGCTGGTAGCTGACTCTTGTTGTCAAGTCCTTATTTTTGTGCCCCATTTTCTTCTCTCAAGTGTGCTCTAAGGTCTCGGCAATGACACGATCTCTTACAGTTATTGTGCAGTGTAGTCTTGCTACGCGGCACCTTTGGGTTTTCTCTCTTAACATAAATCGTGCCGTGAACCTCGTCAGATCTCCTAATAGACAAACCGAAAAAGCCTTTCAAAAATCCAAAGGTTATGGCCTTATTTACTATATGCTCTTCGACATGAAGTACTGACTTTCGAGAATCGATTCTTGTCTGCCTACTATTGGGGTCTTTAAATCGTGAGATGCTTTCGACGACTGTCTTTTGATGCCGGAACATGAAGGGCAATATACCAAGATCAGATCTATAGATATCACCCTCCACCCGCATCGGTAGGTTCTAGACATCACGCTGAGAAGGTCGGTAAACAAAGAAATAATTGTAGAGGGGTCAACCAGAACCGATGTAGTTATTTTCATACTCGGAACACATGGATTGAGAAATCAAGTACGATGTCGCCATTTAGAGGGGAAAGGCTCAGGATACAGCAAGAATCCATGGTGTAGACCATATGGTCACATTTACCAAAGGGCTCTGTGAAGATTACAGCTATGCTTGAAGAAATGTTTTAAAATGTCGTGGGACAATCCGAAGGACTCGAACAAATGAGCCTGCTGGTACTGGTTTACAGGCAAAAAGATCTGAGAGTATATAACTCTGGTAGTGCACACTGGGCAGCAAATGTCGGGAGACTTTTCTTGGCTAAACCAATCAAGCCCCGGACGTAATCTTTAGTGCTCCAATTTATTTTATCCTCGGTCTCATCATGAAGTCGTGGCATCGAAAAACACATGTCGATGCCCAGATGGCTCAGAAGTAAGAGAGAAGAGGAACGAAAGTCGGAAACACGGCGGATTGCTTGGATGGCAGCGCCAAGCAACTTGACCGCTCAATGTTATCTATTGGAAGCAAGAAGGAGGCTTTGAATATCAACTACATGGTTCTCTTTCGACAATACGGGTGGGGGAACTTCCGAGAAAGCCACTGCTGCACTTGGTACCGTTCTGCATGGATTTAGCACGCATGTGGAAATAAGAGGCAATAAGAGAATTTCGCGGTGAGAAGAAATGCGACTGAGTCCATGGCTGGATAACAATATAGGCCTTTCTCTTGAAAATGGAAGGGCTGCCAGGGCAACTACTAATAATCAGTATCACGTGCTGCTGCTAGTTTTCTGCAAAAGTCTCGGTTTTGATTGGTACTTGGCACGGTAGTTCCCTCTCGATATTCGGGTGAGAGCGGAACAAGTGCCGACCCAAGCGCCAAGCTATTCCTCACCCCGGGGTATGCACATGGGAGAAATACTCGACACACCACCAACCTGCAAGACGGAACGCATCAGCAGTACCTTCACTAGCACGCATCCCGTTGGTGACGAGACCTAGTTTCAACATCTGTTTGCTGATCGCCGGTTCCCTCGGTCATGCTTAACCCAAGCTGGCTATTTAAAAAACATCCTCTTCCCCGCTGTTCGTCACCCTTTTCCGTCTATTGACATCTCCTCACCTTTTGATATTCGCCTTCAAACTAAAGCTGCATCTCGCTTCCCTTGCCGAACCGAACTGACAAGGTACAACTGTCTGGAAACCGAAAACTCTGACTTCATACTACTCAGAAACGAACACTAAACGAACCTCCTCAACCATTCAGAGACATCATGAATTGTCCATCTCGCACCGAAGAACCGGAAGGAACTGGCTTCAACCAAAATCCTAGCTCTCTGTCAGCTGATCTCACTACCCGGAATGATCTCAATGGAATGGCAAACACCCGGGTATTGAGGAGAATTTCTAGCAGTGAGATCCGAACAACAGAAGAGCAAGACTATGATCCCAACCTACCACCAGAAAACGGACTTGCAGTTAGGGAGAAGGGGGCTCAAGGGAGCCGTGGTGGGGGGAGTGGGGGAGGAGGGAGAGGAGGCATGCGGCCTCGCGAGGGTATGGACGATGGTTCGAGCAGCCATCATTCCAGCCAAACTCTCTTTATGAGAGCTCGAAAGTTTTGTACGACTTTCAGCAAGTTCATTGGCCCAGGATTTATGGTATTTAATATATCTGCGCTCTCTCGCTGCTGAACAGTGCTAATGGTAATTCAAAGATCGCTGTGGCTTATATCGATCCGGGAAACTATGCGACAGATGTGGCTGCCGGTGCGACGTATCGATTCAAACTCCTCTTCATCGTACTGATGTCGAATCTCTTCGCAATTTTCCTGCAAAGCTTGTGTATCAAACTAGGAAGTGTCAGTGGACTCAACCTGGCCGAGAGCTGCAGAGCTTTTCTTCCGTGGTGGCTGAACATCTTTCTCTATATCATGGCAGAAGGAGCTGTAAGTTTTGGGATGATCAATTGAATTCCCTAGACGCTAATTCGGGGTAGATTATTGCTACTGATATCGCTGAGGTTATTGGAACCGCCATTGCTATCAACCTCTTGATACCGCAAATCCCGTTGGTTGCGGGATGTGCCTTGTCGATTGTGGATGTGCTACTTATTCTACTATTCTACAAACCAAATGGAGGTATGAGGGGTCTTCGTGCATTCGAATTCTTCGTAATGTCACTTGTTTTGGGTGTTGTTGTTTGCTTCTGCATCCAATTGAGCTTGATTGAAGACACGTCTGTTGGTGAAGTTTTCAGGGGATACCTTCCCTCGTCAGCGATTATCCAGTCAGATGGGTGAGTTTTTCTCAGTCTCCCCCAGGCTAAAATCATTTGCTAATGTTAATTAGCCTCTACCAAGCATGTGGTATTCTCGGCGCAACCGTCATGCCTCACTCCCTATACTTGGGATCTGGAATTGTGCAACCCCGACTTCGCGAGTATGATGTGAAGCATGGAATTGTTCCCCCTGCAAGCGAATCAGATTCAGAAAGCACCCACAAAGATGTTTACTTGCCTTCTCTCTCCGCCATAAACTTCTGCCTCAAATATTCCGTAATCGAGCTTTCAATCGCCCTCTTCACTTTCGCGCTATTTGTGAACAGTGCTATCTTGATTACGGCTGGTGCCTCCCTTTCTGGGACCGAGGCGGCCGATGCCGACCTGTTTGGTATCTATGCTTTGCTTTCGAAAAGTATCGCACCCGCTGCTGGAACTATTTTTGCTCTCGCCCTTCTTCTTTCCGGAATCAGTGCTGGTATCGTCTGTACCATTGCTGGACAAATGGTTTCGGAGGGTGCTTTGAATTGGACAATTGCCCCATGGCTCCGTCGCCTCATCACGAGAAGTATCAGCATCACGCCTTCTATTATTATCGCTGGTGCTGTGGGAAGGACTGGTCTCTCTGCTGCTCTGAATGGGAGCCAGGTAGCTCTCAGCGTCACCCTTCCGTTCATTTCTGCCCCGTTGATTTATTTTACTTGTCGAAACAAGTACATGACGGTTGGTGTTCACGTAAATCGGACGTATGGTGTTGAGGAACCCAGGGAAGATGGTCAATTGGATGGGGTTGCGGATACTGTTTCGATTTCTCAACGGAAGAAAATGCGAAACAATTGGATTACTGCCGCCTTTGGAGTCATTATTTGGCTCATTATTACCGTGATGAATGTGGCCAATCTGGTCTTACTGGGCAAAGGAGAGGGTGCGTAATTGCATCCTCGCTTCTGACCTTTTGACTGGGTGAGCAGTGGGGGTTTGGAAACAAGTATCAACTCTAAATAATCATAGACACTGCTAGATAAACACATCTTGTCGTGTTTACAGCTTCTTTAATAGATACTATTTCCGATTCTGTGCATTTCAACGCCAACGTGGAGAACATGTTCTCGGTACATGCGAATAAGTCTAGGATTTCTATTTATTATGCTGCAGTAGGCTTTCTATAAGTCTTCCCGCCATTTTTTACCTCTCCTATAAGAATAATTCTTACCTAAGCTTCTACGCCTAATAGCCTCTCTCACTTCTCAGCTATGCTTCCCGATGCCTACTACTCCCTCCTACTCGGTGTTTATATTCGTATCTATAGCCTCTAAGTCTTTACTTAATCCAGGCTTTGTAGCTATAGATTTTCGCCGACACTTCTCTTCTCGCGACTCCTATATACTTACCTGCTCCTTAAGTCGAACATTAATTTCAGAGCGGATATCTATTATATGTTATAAGAGTATAGATCGCAATACATTCTTTAGAGTCTTAGAGAATGATTTAACGTCTTTCGGGTTGTCTACTTAGCTACTTATCTCTCTCTCTCTCTCTTTCTCTCTTAGTTAGTTAAATCGCTAGCTCTACCTTATATCTCTTTCCTCTTATAGATATTTAGTATAAACTTTATTAATAGTTCTTTTACTAAATATAGTTATTAGCTCCTTTTTTTTTAGCTAGATTTTATCTATCTAATTTTCAACTTTATAGATCTATTATTTTAGTCTACTTTCTTAATTATACTCTTAATTAACTAAGTAACTCCTTAGTAAGACTCTACTCTTTAATAGAAGGTCTATCTCTCTCTTCGGAGATCTAGATAAGCTAGACTAAGTAATTCTAGAATAGCTTTAAAACTTATAAAAGCTATATATACTATATAGTCTAGATTATAATTTAAAAATTTAGTTTATATTCTAACTCTTTATTTTTTAAATAATACTTAAAAATTTCATAGATTCGAAAGAACTATTTAGATAAAAAGTTATTATTATAGTACTTTACTAAAATCCAACTTATATGCCTTTCGTAGTCTGTTTAACCTTAGTTAAGAGAGGTTGAGATAGTTGAAAAGAGGTTAAGCTAGCTTAAGAGAGTTTAAGCTAGATTAATGAGGAGTTATCAAGCTATAAAGCGATCAGGGACTTGATCACGCCGTGGTTAGTAGAGAAGAAGGTATTGAAGTATTTATTTGAGTGTAAAGCTTGTCCTCTAAGAAGAGTGAGCAGGAGTCCTTAAGTACTCGAGCGCCTGAACCCCTAGTTAGTACAACGAGCGTAAACTATATATATATATGTAACTTTCAAGAAAACGGGACAGGAGTTAATATAGATTTATAATTATTATATATTATTAAGCTAGGTTAATCTAAAGGTAACTAGAAGTTAGATTAGAGTTAACTTAAAGTTAACTTATAAGCTTATTAAAGTACTTAGAGAAAAAATAGGTTCTAGAGAGATCAATTTTTTTAAAGACGATCTAAGAGACTTTTTATATAGTAATCTCGCCTAGTTTTTAGAGTAATAGAGTCCTTATATTTAATACTACTAGTGCCTAAATGTAGCATGTCACGTGATCAAATGGATCCCCGACCTACTGTCACATGTTTAGGCGCACCTTTTGTGATTCGGTTAGCGTACGCACAGGCTACCGTACTACTAATTTTGCTACCGAGACACGCCTCTTAATTCTAACATTGATATAACATTAACATTAATTATAAAATCAATATCAATTCTATTAATTCTATGAATTCTATGAATTCTATTGGTATACGCATTGTATACACATCAACTCATCGGCATACCTATCAGCGTACCTACAGTACCGCCGCCACCTAGTAACACACACACACCCCTCTCAACAAGTAGACATATTTTACGGTCGGACTTTTGACAGGGCGAATCAGAACCCTCGGATTAGTTATATAACTAATCAGGAGCCTTTGATTTGTTATCCCCTTCTTTACTAATGTCGCTTTTTAGACTCTAGGCGAGCAGGCGAACAGGCAAACAGGCGAAAAGGCATATATACAAGGATAACGTCATTTGAAAAGTAGTAGAAGGTGGAATAGTTAGTGTAGAATGTAGAATAATTAGTAGAATAATTAACTCTTTTTTTAACCTCTTTAAATATATAATAATAAAGCTTTATATAGTACTTAACTTATCTTAAAGTTAACTTAGGGTCAACCTAGGTTAATATTAGTTTAGTGTAAATTATAACCTGAGCTCTAGCTACTCTCAAGATAGCTTAACATTAGGTTAACCTAGGTTAACCTAGGTCAAGCTAGGTCAAGCTAAGTTAAGCTAAGTTAGGTAGACAACAGGTTAGTACTAATGAAGTTTAATTAAGATTAATCTATTTTTAAAATATATTTAAGTCTTTAATTAATACTATATTAACGTGGGTTATCACCGAGCGGGCTATATCACCGAGCGGGCTACTTTTTCCTACTTCTATACCTACTGCCTAAGACACACGATTTATCTATAACAAATCATATAGATTTATACTAGCGAAGCCCGGATTATCCTAGCTATAGAAGTAGTTCGATTATCCTAAAAATAAGTATTTGAAAAGCTACTAACCTCTATAATATATCTAGAACGACTCTTACTTATCGAATAGCTAGCTAAACCTCTTATAACGAAACTACCGCTAATTATTATAAGCTAACTAAGATAGAAGAGGAAGTACTTATTTAACATATACTAGACTTAGATATACGAGGATTTACACCCTAGCTTACTAGTGTTAAATATATAGTAAATTATATACTTAAATCGTAAGGAGAAAGACGTGTTAGAAAGCTCTAGGTACATTGATTTATATAATGTTAACTATAATTAAAGACGTGTTTTAATTACGTTTACGACTTTTAAAGGGCCTTATACGAAGATCCTAAGTAAATTAGTATATAGTTTTAGCTTATAGAGAATATAAGAGTAAAATATAAGATCTAGAACTACGATTTCTATAACTTTAATAAGACAGGCTTTATAATAGACGTTATTAGCCTAGCTATAGTTGTTATATGTACTAATTAATATAGTAGAGGTAAGGTAGTTTAGCTAGGTAATCGGGAATAGACTATAGTAATTGTTTATATTAATATTAAAGGAGGGAAAATCTCTCTGTTTTTAGTAGTCTAAGGGAAATGTTACCTCTCTAGCTAGTATACTAAAGGAGGCCTCCTAGACGACTAGGTTATTAAACCTATAAGTAATAGATAGATAAATAATAAGATAGGCCTAGAATAGATATAACACTTTAATAAGTATACTACTACTTAG
>LKTO01000471.1:0-39615 GCA_001399465.1 Hymenoscyphus scutula | reverse complement strand
GCGAAAACCTAGGCAGATGGCACCAAAGAACTGTCCATCCGAGTACCCCTTTACTGTCTCTGTCCGAACGTCCTTATAGTAGTACTCTTCCTGCTTCTGCCAACACCTATCCGGGCCATCGTCAAGTTCTATACGTAAGGCAGCGGCGTCTATAAACACTACTTGGGAGAGGTCTATCTTAAGGAGTTGTTCAGCTAACTTAACGCGTTGTTCTCTAAGAACTAGGGTAAGTTTAGGCTTAAATCCCCCTCTTATAAAGGAGTAACCTTCGTTGTATAAGACTTGTTGAAAGGAAGATTCTAAGAGGTTCTTACTAGGGTCTTAGTTGCCCCAAAGACCTAGGTCGCAAAGGTGTGATATATTTGACTTCCGGCGTTCGTCTCGTGTACTTGTAACCTTAGAAATAATCCGTCGTCGTAGCTCGGGGGTGACTTTAAGTGGTGGTCCAGGGCGAGGCCGATTCTTGACGATAAAGGGTATTGAAAGTCGTTGGCCTCGTGTATTCCCATTCCGAGTTCTGGCAGCGTTCTCTCGAGCCCTCCTCCTAATATCCCTAACCCCTGTCTCTGAAACAGACACCCATTCCTCGTCTTTTTTTGCCCACAGAAGTGACTCTTGCTTGTTGGTATTCTGTCCACTTCTACTAACAATTTGAGTGCGCTGCCAGATAGGGACCTCACGCCGTGAAGTCTTGTTTATGCGCGCCTTACGCCCCTTCGTTTTTCTGTGTTTTTTGGCCATTTTGATGTTGTGGTTGTGAAATAATTGTGAAGTGAAAAGTATGTGTTTAGGTGGTGATCGCTTCATTTTGGTGCTAAAAAAGTGGTGACGAGCTGAAGGGCGTTCATTAAATACTAGCCCAAGTAATAGTAAAATTAAAGAACACGACAAGAGAGATGCTCTGATTTAAGAAGTACGGAAACATATAGAAGGGACGATCTACATCAAGTATATTATTCTAATTAAAAACCTTACGTCTACTTACGAAATCTTAAGAGCTTTAAAAAAGAGGCTTACATCGACCGATCAAGCTAGAGAGAATAAAGTTATTCGAGACTACGCTAAACTTAAGTAATAGAACAAGAGCTAGAAACCTGAAGATGTACTATCTTAGTAGAAAGCTATATATACTAAAGCTAGAACTCTTAACCTTCTAGAAGTAAGTAGCGACAGAGCTTAAAGGGACTTTATTTAAGTAATCTAGACAATCGACGCTTTATATACTATAGTACTTAAAGTTAATATTAAGTAAAAAGAATTAGACAGCGTTAGAATACTTAATTTATATAACTTAATTAAGTGATTTCGTAACTACGTTTATAAGTAAGACTCTCTTAAGGGACTTAAATCTACCTATACTTTCTTTTTAACTATAGAACAGTAGTAATTATTTAAAGGTAATACTCTTATACTACTAAAAGCCTGCCTATATAACTATTACTATAAGGAAGGAAGGTAATAGTTCTAAGACTATCTCTATATTAATAAAAAACTAAGGATATAAGACTAGACTAGAAAATACGATACTTTTATAAAGATTAACGAGTTTCTTAATAACTTATAGTAGAAGTATATAAAAGAGCGCTTTAAAAGGAACTTTAAATATAACTCTAATATATCTATTCTAAAAGAAGCTATTAAATTAAGTAAAAGACTCTATAGCGACTTTACTACTTTATATAAATCTAGCTTTAGTACCTTAGTAGATTAGAATAGAGATAACTTACTATACAACTATTAGATTCTTAATAGAGGCTCTAATATCTACGTTTATAATAAGTCTATATATAACTCTTAGGTAAAGACCTAGGACGCTAGACTAAACGACAAGCTGTTAGCAGGAAAAGAGCGCTATAATATTAAAGCTTTTAGTACTACTAAAATCTAGATCGACACGCTTATAGAGAAACAATCTATTAACCTTATAAACGTTACTCTTACCTCTAAATTTATAACTAATCTAGTGTTACTTAACATCCTTTAAGTGAAAGAAGTCTACTAGAATTTAAGGACTCTAAGTTAAATAGAATAATAGGATAGAAGTATCTTTTACTACCTTACTTTATATAATAGTAAATAGGTATTTACTACTACTTCTTAGTATATATAGCTAGAAGTATATAAATCACTTACTATAAAAGGATTCAAGAACTTAGCTTAACCTTATTACCTTATAATTACTAAATAAGACCTTTATATAACACTTAGTTATATAGGTATAAAGGCTATCTCTAAGGTTAAAGCTATAGGAGCTAATATTATAGTTAACTTAAGCGTACCTTACTCTATAATAATAAAGTATAAGACTTATAGTATTTCTAAGGCTATATAAATCATCTTACGCTAGATAGAACGTAAATTCAGTCTAATAGACCTGTTTGATCACCTGTTCTATAACCTGATCCCTTTAGAGAAGTTGTATAATAGTATAAACTAATTAAGCTACTTCTACTACTTGCTTTTAGGATTCTATATCGTAGTCTACTATAAGAGTAAGACTAAGAGTACTTAAATAGTCTAAGATATTATTAAGATGATTAAAGTATAACTTAGCTTTCTAGTATAGGTTATTTATATAGATAGCGAGAAGACTCTTATGTCTAACTTTAATAAATACTTTAAAAAAGAAGATATAAGAGTTAAACGCTTAGCTTCTAATACTTAAGTGTAAAACAGTAACTCTAAACAAGTAGAACGATCTATTACTATAAAAGTAAGGTGTATTAGAGTCTATAGAGGTAGACTATATAACATTTAGAACCTAGCTTATAATTATATAGTCTAAATACTTAATCGTATACTACTTAAGAAGCTAGGCTAGAAGACTCTATAAGAATATATATTTAAAAGTAAGCCTCGCTATACTTACTTATACTCGTTCCTTTATAAAGCTTATATACTTAAGAAGTATATTCTAAAGAAGTAAAAACTTAATCTAAGAGCTTAAGTAGGCTACTTTATAGGCTACGAATTAATAAACATCTTTAAAGTCTAGATACTCTTAAAGAATAAGGTTATTCTTATAAGAGATGTTATATTTAATAGAACCTCTTTCTATAACTCTAGTAATACTAAATTATAAGATATACTTAGAGAGATAACTAAGGACTTACTTAAACAGCTTAAAATACTAGCTACTTTAGAGTAAAGTAGTAGGTATAAGAGTATTAAAGAAGCGGCTATACTTAAAGTAACTACTATAGTACCCTAGAAAGAGACTAATGTAGAGGAACTAACCTAGCTACTTTTACCTTAAACTACTCTAGAAGTAGCTAGTCTAATAACTCTAAGTAATATTAGCCTACTAGCCTTACTAGTAATACTTTAAAGCTCTAGGCTCTCTAATCTATTAGATAATAATATCGACGATTAACTTTTACTTACTTCTAGTAACTCTAGTAACTATACTATTCGACGTAATAAGATCTATACTAGAGTAAATTTAGAGAATATTATTCTAGAAGGCTAATTATATACTACACGTATAGTATTAGCTATTTAATATAGTCTATATAGTACTTATCATTTAGCCTTCTCTACTATAATAAGAATAAAACTAATAACTTACCTATATCGAGATTAGATACTACTACCTCTAAAGACGTATAGAGAAATACTTAGCTACCTCTTTAAGGAAAACTAGTAAAAAGTATACGACTAGGAGATTAATACTCTAAAATTAAAAGATACTTTTAAGCTTAGTCTAAAGCTTGAAAATAATAACTCTCTTCTACTAATATAGATCTAGTTATATAAATTTAACGAAAATAGATATATTCTTAAGTTTAAAGCTTATATTTATACTAGAGAAGACCTATAATAGACAGACTAGGAGATCTACGCTACTACTTTAGCTATATAAACTTTTTAGGCTATAATAGCTATTATTATAGCCTACGACTTAGAAACTCGATTATATAATATAATTAACGCCTATATAAATACTAAATTAGACTCTCTAATCTATTATAAATATTCTAAGAGATATAAGTAGAGTAGATAGGAATAGAAGCTAATTATAGCGTTATATAGCCTTAAAGAATTAGTACGCCTTTAGTATAACGACATTATTAAAACTCTCGCTTAATTTAATCTATAGCTCGTTCCTAGAGTCTATTACCTCTTCTTAAATAGCTAGCTTACCCTTGTACTATATATAGACGACATTATTATTATCTACTCTAAAGAGAATTAGTTAAAAGTTAACGAGTTTAAGAAACAGCTACTTTCTAGATACTAAATATAATAACTTAGCGAAGCTACATACTTTCTAGGTATACGAATCATCTAGAACAGGCTTAGAAGAAAGCTCTAGCTGATTTAGAACGACTATATTTAAAGTCTCGTAAGCCGGTTTAATATTATTATTACCTAAGTACTATAAACACTACTCTCTATAATAAAGCTAGTACTCTAGAAGAGTATAGCTTCTTCTTCTTAAGTTACTAGCTATTAATAAAAGGTTAGAAGTATAAACTATACTTCTTACTCTATAAGACTAGATATCTATAGAGCTATTTTAAGACTATTAGAGTACCTAACTAATCTGTCGCCTTAACACCTCTACGCTATTAACTACCTACTATACTATTTAGTAGAAATATACTATTTAGTAATTAAATTCGATAGCAACTTCTAAGGCATAGATTCTTTTCTCTTCTAGAGCGACGCTACCTTTACTAATAATACTAACACTTGTAAAAGCTCTATTAGATACTACTTTCAACTATATAGAGGTCTAATATACTATAAATCAACTAAACAATAATATATAACTACTTTAAGTATAGAATTAGAGTTTAGAGCTTTAATTACTACTATAAAGGAGTTCTTATAGTAGACACGCCTATTTAACTATATTGAATTATATATTTAGAATAATCTAAATATCTACTATAATAATTAATAGACTATTCGCCTCTTATAAAGAGACACGCTAAAGCTTAATACTAAACTTAAGTATATTAATATTATCTAGAGCTAGCTTAGATAAGAAGTTTAAGAAAAACATGTTAATATCAACTAGGTTCCTACTACTAGTATAGTAGCTAATAGCTTTATAAAGGAATTATTACCTTAAAAATATACTCTATTTATATAATAACTACGTCTTATAGATATTAGCTATTTAATACTTGAATTAGGTAACAGCCTTTAATAAGACGCTATCTCCTAGAGAGGTGTGTTATACTAGATCTACTTTCTCTTTTGACCTACTTTCTTATTATACCTCTTATAGCTTGTCTATCTAAAACTCCTTCTACTATTAGAGCTTGTAGTAAGTACTTTGAATTAAACTATAGAGGCTGTCTATATATAAGAAGGATCGATTGTCCTTTCTAATATAGAGTCCTTGCTAGCTTATATACCTAGTCTATATATTCTAGAGGATTCTACTATATATCCTCTCGAAGGTTCTATTAAGTTAATACGTTGATAAGCGAGGTTATATAAATATGTTACTAGACTACTCTAAGACTAACTCTATAGGTGTAACCCTTAATATTACCTCTCTCTCTACTTTTAAAAGGTAGATGTTCTTCTCT
The DNA here is from genome assembly GCA_001399465.1 of Hymenoscyphus scutula. Lineage (NCBI taxonomy): Eukaryota > Fungi > Ascomycota > Leotiomycetes > Helotiales > Helotiaceae > Hymenoscyphus > Hymenoscyphus scutula. Next base: position 34,069 of record LKTO01000471.1, on the reverse strand, counting down.
CTAGTAAAAAATTCCTTAGTAAATTATTTATCCTTTAATATTACCTTAGCTTCTACTATTACTATTACTTTAGTATTCTTTAATAGGCTCTATAAAACTCGTATACTAATTGCCGTTCTATAAATAAGTATTCTAATACCTCTCTAGGCCTAGTATCCTTATGTCGACAGAGTATAAAGTATCTAATTCCTGCCGGCCTATGAATGAGTATTCTAATGTCTCTCTAGGCTTATTATAAAGGCGCTATCTTTCTAGTGTCAATCTAACACTCTACTAACTATATACTAGGTGCTAGTACTATAGCCGTATATATAAGCCTCTCCGGTCCTATACGATTAAAGCCTGTTTAGACAACTATTACTCTTATCTAAGTAAGTATTATAATGCCTCTCTAGGCCGATAGTCGCAAGGTTGTTCTTCTAGTATTAGTCCGACACTCTACTAACTATATACTAGGTGCTAGTACTATAGCCGTATATATAAGCCTCTCCGGTCCTATACGATTAAAGCCTGTTTAGACAATTACTTTACTTGTCTACTAATCGTATTATAAAGCCTCGTCAGGCTGTCTACTATTCGTACTATTACTTGTATAAACCGTTTCGAAGTAGGTATTATTAAGCCTCTATAGACTCTAATGATTAAGTATTATAATGCCTCTCTAGGCCCTAGTAATAAGTATTATTATACCTCTCTAGGCCCTAGTAAGTAAGTATTATAATGTCTCTCTATACTCTAGTAAGTAAGTATTATTATACCTCTCTAGGCCTAGTGTACTAACCTCGCTATCCGCGAGAGTTTCCGTTATATCTAGGTATTATAAAGCCTCTGTAGGCTATCCGCTAGCCTCGCTGTCCGTAAGAGCTTTCGTTGTCTCTAGGTATTATCAAGCCTCTACAGGCTATCCGCTAGCCTTGCCGTCTGTAAGGGCTTCTATTATCTTTAGATATTATAAAGCCTTCGTAGACTGTTCGTTAGCCTTGCTTCTACGAGTGTTTCTAATAAATAGAAGTAGTCCTTACTTCTATATACCCCTCTGTAAAAAAATCTACTAGGTTTTAGATTAATTTCCGTTCTAGTATTACTACTACAGCCCTTTAAGTTTTAAATCGATCCTAATATTAGAGCTTATAGTAAGTACTTTAAATTAAACTATAGAGGCTGTCTATATATAAGAAGGATCGATTATCCTTTCTAATATAGAGTTCTTACTAGCTTATATACCTAGTCTATATATTCTAGAGGATTCTACTACGTATTCTCTCGAAGGTTCTATTAAGTTAATACGTTAATAAGCGAGGTTACGTAAATGCGTCGCTAGACTACTCTAAGACTAACTCTATAGATATAACCCTTAACACCTACTACCTAAATGCTTTATATCTACCTAAACCTTACACTCTTTATATAAACACCTTAGATAGCTACCTTTTACAATCTAATTAATTCTCTATAACCTTTAGTACTTAATACTCTTCTAATCTAATAAGAATAAATATACTTAATATTATATCCTCTCTTTCTAGAATATTAGTAAAAGTACTATTAAGTAGTAGCTCTATTCTATCTAGGTAAAAGCCTACCTAAATCTCTATTAAATAGCTATTAATATATACTCTATCTCTTACTCTTTCGCTTCTATAGAGAGACTCTAGTTCTCTACTAAATTAGTTATCACAGATCGATATAACTACCTTAAAGTAGTATAAGGAACTAAATAAGTAGTAGAGTATATAGACGTGATAGAACTATTAATATTCTATTATAATATAGAATAATCGATACCTCTCTTATACCTTCGTCTAACCTTCTAGTTATATATATCTAGACTCCTTAAATACCTCTTCCTATCTCTATATTTCCTAAAACTATCTCTAGTATCTCTAGCTTCGACCTAGTTATAAGTTACTATCGTATACTCTTCGCCTTATAAAGACCTCTCTACTAAGACCTCTAGTTAATCTAGCTATCTTAATTTTAGTCTCTTATAAGTAGAGACTATAGAGATATTAGAATACTTAAAGTCCTAGTGTAAAATTTCTTCCTTTAATCTAATTAGCTAATATATAAGCGAGGTAAAGGTCTAGAAGTCTAGAAGTCTAGAAGTATCGAAGTAAATACTAGTTTTAGGTCTAGTTCTAGTAACTAAGCTTAATACTAAGAGACTAATCTATTCTTCTTATTTTCTTTATCTATATATATTTTTTACTTATTTCTAATATATAATAACTTTTTTTTTTTTTTTTTCTATTTTTTATTTTAGATAGTTAATTTATTATAGAATTAAATAGCTTATAAGAGAATTTAATATTCGTATATAATAAGTTTCTAGTATATATATATATTACTTTAATGTTATTTAATAACTACTCTCTCTAATAATAAGCTATAAACGTTAAAAAATTAAAAAGAATCTAATTAGCCTTAGATATTAGTTTTATAGTTTTAGAGTATTCTTATAAATTTTCTAAGAAGGTATAAGTAGGTACTATCTTAGTAGTTATACTAAGATATACGTCTTAGTATAGCTCTAATAATATATAGCTCTTATTTATTTATTTATTTATTACTATTTAACGTTAAGCGAATTCTAGCTCGTGTAGACTAGGTTCTAAAGAGTCTTAAAATAGAGTAAATAACACTAGAGAGGTGCTCTAGGCTATAGAGGATGTAAACGGAAAGAGCTAATTTATAAGAGATAGTTTAAAGAGAAGCTCTACTTTCGAAATAGCTCTTATTCTTAATTAGTTCTAGAACTAGAGTATAAATAAAGAAAATAAAAGGAAAAAGAAAAGAAGAATAAAAGAATAAAAGAAGGCCTGTCTATCTAGAGATATAGATTTTAGTATAGAGTCTAGTCTTAAAGTAGACCTAGCTAAATAGCTCCTAGTAGTAAGATCTAAAGAGTAGTTAAGGGTTCTTCTTAGCCTTTACTAATAGCTTAGTTACTTTACTGTTTATAAGCTTATAAAAGAGTAGGTAGAACTAGGTCTTAGCCTTTCTATACTTATAGTTCTCTAAATTAAGTAGCGCGTCAAGGTAAAAGAAGCGAAGATAGTAGGTAGTAAAGTCTCTATATCTAGAACAAGTAGTAATTAAGTAAGCTAGAACCTCTCTAGGTAGCTAGAGAGACTAGGGTTTCAAGGACTAGTTGAAGAGCTCTAGATCTTTATAAAGACCTAGAAGTATAGTACTCTAGAGCTTCTTTATAAGCGCGACCTCTAGCTTCTTTACTTCTCTTTTAAGCGTAGCTATATAGAGTAGAGAGAGAGAACTAGAGAAGAGTATCCGCGCTACTTTTCCTATAGCTTTATCTATAATCTTATTACTAAGAATACCTATATAGCTAGAGTACTACCTTGTCTATATTCTTCTAGAGTAAGACTAAGATAATTCGTTAACCTTATTAAAGGTTCCTTATAAGATACTATAGAACTTATAGGTTAACTATAGTATAGCTTTAAGGTTGTTAAGGTAGATCTAGTACTTTCTAAGTAAAGACTAGAAAGGAGAGTTTAGAGCTAGTTCTAGGCTATATAGAGCAGCTCTAGCCTCTATATTATATATCTCTAACGTCTTACTAAAGGAAAAGATCTTAGTATTAAGAATAGCTCCTTCTCTTATAAGATATACACTACTACTAGTGCTTTTGTTATCTAGGCGAGAGCTGTCTATAAATACAACTAGGTCGGTAGGTAGAACAGTAGCTAGGAAGTTAAGGAATTTAGCCTTAAAAGAGTTCTTATCTCTACTAGAGTTAGGTCCCGCCACCTCTAGTAGGCGGGCTTGTCAGTTGAACCCTCTATTCTATAGAGAGTCTTAAATAGAGTCAATCTCTTTAGAGGGAGGAAGGGCTCTATAAGAGCGGTAAATGAGCCTAGCTTTCGAGCTAGGGTTATTAACACATCGTTTTAGCGAGTAGGCAGGGTCTAGCCGTTAGATCCTAGCTTCTAGTACTTCGCTTCTTGTTATAAGAGTAATTTTAGAGGCTAGGAGACTCGTTTCTATGAGTAGTACTAAGGTAGAGGTAGTCTTATATACTAGGAGAATAATCCTCGCACATTTAGCTACTACTCTATCTAAAAGAGTTAGGTGACAGCTAATTCGATTGTTTATAGTCCTATCTTCCTTGGCTCTAGCTCTAGCTTGTCTAGGGAACTAGGTCTTGCTTCTAAAGTAGGCGATTAATAGGATGTAAGCTATAGTAGCCTATTTTAGGAGATAAGAGGGAGAGCCTCTTACTATGTTTATTGTCCCTTTTAGAGCAATTGCTATAAGCGTAGCTTTACTTAACATCCTTTTAATATAGTTGTAGAATATAAGACAGGGATTAAAGAAGATACTAAGCTATCGAAGCTCTTAGGTTAGCTCTATCGTCCTATTTCCTACTATAATAGAGGGTAGTAGGCAGATGCCTCTCCCTTTTTACTTTCTCTTACAAGAGAAGTAGATAAGTTTAGACTTCTCAGCGTCGAAGGTAATACCTTCCTCTGTTCTCTACTCTAAAGCCTTAGCTACCTGTTCTACGAGGACCTTAACATTCCCTGCCTTTGTAGGCCCAGAAGTAAGTAATCCAATGTCGTCCGCGTAGCCGAACCTTTGTAACACTAGGAAAGAGCCTACCCCTAAGGAGAAGAGTGGCTAGATGTAGAGCATAAAAAGTATGGGCGAGATAGGAGAGCCCTAGGGCAGCCTGCACTAAAGAGGGGTAGAGACTCCTATTTCTCCGTCTAGCTTTATTTTAACAGATCTGTTGGTCAAGAAAGAAGTGACCTATGCTATAAAGCTATGCGGCCATCCTTGCTCTTGTAGCCTTTTAATAAGGCGGCCAGGAAGCACTGCGTCAAAGGCACCCTTGATATCAAGTGTAAGAAGGGAGGCCTCCTGTTTGTCTGCGAGTGCCTTCTCTATGTCGAAGGTAAGACAGGTAGTAAGGTCTGTAGCAGCTCTTAGAGGGAGGGCTCCGAATTGATTTGGCCCAAGAACAGAGTACTTAATAGCTATCCAGGAAATTCTCTTTGCAAGAAGCCTTTCAAGACCCTTTCCTAGGACTGAGAGTAGGGAGATTGGACGGTATGCTCGAGGTGACGATTTGTCCTTCTTATTAGGCCGGTGAAAGATATATATTTATGCTATTTAGTAGTTTGTACAGTGACTCTCTGTTTTGTTTATAGGGGTTTTTTTCTCTTAAATATATAGTAAAGTCGAAGCATGTTCCTTCTACGCTAGAACCTTTACAACGCTTTTCCCTTATGTTTCGCCTCCCAAGTTCAAGAGAAAGAGAAGGACAAATTCTCTTTCTCTACGTCTCTCTCACAGTTTGCTCCTTAAGCCCACGATTGCCAACCAGCTAGCTGCTCTCTACACACTCTTCGTGGACCGACATGCGCCTCCGTCCTCTCGGGCCATACAGACAGTGTTGTATAGAGCAATGAATCACCATCCTCCTTCCCTCGCTGCCATTATATGCCTCGCCCCAGGAGTTTGACCCCCCTTCGCGATACCCTGCCACATCTCTGCTACTCCAGCAGGGCCGACCATGCCTCGCAGGATTTGCGTAGAGCGCACCCCTAGCCAGGCAGCGTACTCTAGGTGTTTCCATCCCACTAACCAAAGCGAAGCTTCTGTTCTCCCTACACGCCTCTAATCCCTAGCTTTCTGTCAGCTCAGTCCCTGAGCTCCGTTTGTTCAAAGTGAGCCGGCCTTTCTGTCTTGTATGTTGTAAAATCGCGTTTCCAGGCGTATAGGCAAAGAGAGGGCTGGTATCGTAGTCGTAAGTGATTCGTAAATTGTCGTCGGGCCTGTGTCTATAGCGGTTTTTCCCTGCCCATATTGAGCCATTCTTAAGAGTGTCCTTCTACCTAAGTAGGGGAGTTAAGAGAAAGGGAGAGAACTCCATCTAAACTATTTCCCTCTATCCATCCCTCTTCGCTTGTACGAGATCCTAGCTCTTCACCGTCCCTTCCAGGCTTATCTACCCGTACAGTGTATAACCCTCCTTTGCCCTCCCTTCTTTAACAGACGCTCTGTTTTCTTCTTTGTGTAGGTCGACCGTCGCAGGTGGAAGGCTGTACTCATCGGAGTCTGCGAAACCTATACTGGCCAGTATACCCCCATTTTTGCCGATCGTGAAAACTCTGCAAATGCCGCCCCAGAAGTGCCCTATCCGCCCGATGCAGTCAGTGCTGCTCAGAAATTCGACCGCGTAGATGTCGAAGATGTGCCTGGTCGCAAGGCAGGGAATCGGACGGTTGGGTGGTTTTTAGATACCAGTGGCGTTGGCGGCCATTCCTCTGTTCTAGTGAGGCCACGTCGCGATACCCTCGTTGGATCACCACAACGCTCCCACCAGCTCCAACTGAATTGCGAGAGTATCTCATCGGCTCTGGAATCATGTTGCTTGCGCTCAATTCCAGGTTCGTAGCCAGCGCCACGGACAGGCAGAGATTTCGACTTTGCTGGCCTATATAGCTCTTAAAACATAGCTTAAAACACAGCTTTTGGCTGTATAGCTAATTACTCTACTAATTATTAATTAAATCATCTAGATATTATACATCACATTATTTAGTATATAATGTGTGGATTCCGGTGATTACTTTATTTTTATATAGTGTTGTTGTTGTGAATCATTGAAGTGATGAGAGAGTCTCTATGTAAAGTGTGAATAGCTTCATTTTTGAAAAAGTGGGTAATTTGTATGTATTAGTTGTTATATGGTATACAGTATGATATTGCGATAATACGATAGTATAAAGGCGCATTTAGATACGTACTACTGGAATATTGCGATAATATATTTTTTGAGAATACTGTAGTATTTTACCACGATAATACTATTGCCAACACTGGGTTTTAATGTGACATATTTCTCCGATTTACTTCATGGATCTATTTTAAGTAGTTAGTGTACCTGTGTAATAGATTTTTGAATGTTCGGAGATCTTACCACAAATCGGATATTTTCAACCTCTAGATGACCGCGAAAGATGCTGGCGCCCTGTTTGGTACAGCTTTTAGCGACGATGCTATCCACCGACCTGGACAACTCCATGTTGAGCGTTCCACCCCCCCAATTTACCTCTCTTTGATTCAAATGAGTGAACCGGGCTTTGGAAAATGTCGCTCCTTGGTGGTCAGAGAGAATTCCGCTTCGTATGAGGGGTTGAGCTCATGGAAATTGGAATAGGCTTCGCCTATCACAATGCTCACGTCATTTCTTGCCTGGAGAAAACCAACTCGCAACGTTTCTCTGGGAATATCACTTGAATTCTGGCACCCTTAAACTAGTTTTCCAAGCATGCCGAGTAGGTTCTCCCTTTGAATACACATAAAATGTCCCCTTATCAAAACCGCACCTACAGTGATTTCCCACACACTTTCTCCCAACGCTTCACGGCCCTGATCATTGAACCATCTCCTTTGTTCCCGCTTCAAAACACCCAAATCCTCCTACTTTCCGTAACCGGCGCTCATGATGACCAATATACTTGTCCAATAACTCCGTCTCGGGAGGTATAATTCCATTTTGGCCTGTACAATAATGGCCAGAGAAGTTGTACCTTGAGAGGTCTTTTCGGTCAGAATGCGTTGTTCTGGGAAAGGTAGATGAACGGTCGCTGTACGTACCCCTGCTCTTCAGAAGGCAAGATGGTGTACTGATCTGTCGTGATATGGGTCCACCCATAGAGATACATAAGCTCTAAACGCTATCTCTCTCGCATTTGATTTTTCGCTCCTTCCATATTTGACTTTATCATAAACCGGAATTGCTGATAGGTTTCTCGACTCTTGGTCATATTGGAATGGCCGGAGTGTGTTGCTGGCCAGGTATTTGTCGTGTAGCTTAGGCAGGGGTGTCTTTGAGAACAGGATTTATTCTCTAGCGAGACAACATGAATGATTAAATTTCTTGTCTTGCTTATTCGCTTCAAGCTACCTGGCAGTTCAGCTTGGTAGGCATTTCGGTTAATGATTATGTACTTGGTTGAGTTGGTTGTTTCATTTATATAAAATGATGCAGGGTCTAAGTGCCACATGGGACTAGGTCGGTGAAGCTTCCACCGTGGAGGTCAAGGGGAGCCATGGTTGGACGAAAATATTTCTTACTCTGTTAAGAATGATTAGCAAGGATTTAAAAGAACCTTCTGGCTTTTAGAGGGGTTTGAATTTACCATGACTTCATAATCTTGCGTTGGTCAAGTCGCTCAAAACGACAAGGGAGGTGATACCTGGCTGCTGAATGACCAGGCAGGCTGACTAGTACCATGTTGTGGAAAATAAAATCTGGCAGCAGAGGTACTGTGTACTTGGATATTGGTGGAACGACAGAAACAAGTTCGCTTTTGAGGCGTTCTGTTGGAGTGTGGTGGAGGTGTGGTGATCATGGTGGTGCTGTTGAGTGCTACGAAAAAGACCAGTCTTTTACAGGCATATCCAATTTAATTTATCCAAGTGAAATAGCACATAAATTCCAAGGAGGTGGAGCCACCGAACCTCGCCGCGTTGAGGAACTATATTTGGGCACCACGGCTTGTATGAACGAAAAGCAAAGCCTTGAAGACCTGAGATCAGTTCCGCAATGGCTAAGAATGGAGTAGCCACCAGACTTGTGCACTTTTAGAGACTAACCTCTGTTCTATAGCGTGTTTTTGGGATGTTCAACTTGTTTTCATGTTAGTCTAACGAAATATCCAAAAACAAGTGGAAAAAGTACGACACCTTGGCCTGGATCGAAACAAGGACCCAAAAATACTTTAACATGTAGATCTATAAAGATAGTTCCCATTACCAATCAGATACATATCTTCTCTCTTAATATACACTTACCATTTTCAAGTGTCGTGTGCTCAATTCGTGTCCTTCGAGGAGTTTCTTATGATATCAATTTGACATCAAAAATAGAAGAAATAAACTAGCCTATGGAGTGTTAAAACATTCTTTTAGTCAGGGAAACTGCTTTACGTTATTCTTGCCAGTTGTATCTATTACAAGGACAAAGAATTTGCCTTTCAGGTTGATAAAGGTGCTTTGATCCCATATTGGGAATGCCAAGTGGTTTTCTTTCCTGTGTCTCTTTAGCATCTATCAAAGTGTTGTTATGGCGTAGACGCACCGATGAGAATGCTCACAGTGGAGTTAGTTCAAAAAGATAGAGGACTTTTGATAGTCCAGGAGCAGAAAGGTAATTTCCAAAAAGTATTAAAACACGCACAGCCAGCAGGAATTTATACACGAAATATAATCCAGCTCTCTGGTGCAACTGTACCTTACTATTAATTCACTGTTCTCAAGTGGCTGTGTACAGGGTAAACACTCAGTTTTAAATTACCATTAAAGAAGAGGAAACAGCAAAGCCAACCAATAGCTTCGCTTTTCTTCTTTATTTCTTAGCAGAAAATTGATTCATGCGGATATTGTACAGACAAGTCCTTCCACTCTAGCACCCTCGGCCAAGTTTCTAGAACTACTCTACTTCCACATCGAAGGTGAGCACTCAGTTTTGGTCATCCCATTTTTATATTTCTCCTTACAAATATCATCTTATAGGTGGCTAATTATCATTTGGTAACGCATATTGTATACCCAAACATGTGCTGAGTGGCACTCAGTATCTAATGAGAAGAGTTTTCCATACATCGCATCCAGGAAACGATGCGTTACCACGCGTACTCACACGTCAATAATTCTAACTTTGAACAATCGTTAATTTCAGAAACCAACCTAAAGTTCCTAAGATCCAGCTTTCTCTTTATCATGACACTAGCAACTCATCCCGCGAGAGTATTCTGTTGATAGGTACGGTGATATCTGTTATATTAAGCCACTTATGAGATATCGGTATGCCCGTCGGGCTTGCCGGCAGGAAAGAGTTTTTCACGGTAGATGGATACGGCAATGGTTATTGGAAAGTTCTATATATGTGCCCTCTGCTCTTCCAGAGCAAGGCAAGCAATTCAAGTCCTTTACTCTTGCTCTCTTGAAGTCCCTGCATTCCAACATATTCCAACGCCTTATTATACTCAGTGAGTCAAAACTATCACACACGAACTTGTACCTAGCATAGGGCTAGATATATAAGTGCATTGGCAGAAGAGGTGATGTCGAGTGTTACGTGGGTTTTCAGGCTCTTCATACGGACGCATAATGAATCCTTCTACGGAATAATGCCAAAATCATAGTATTCTTAACAGAGTAACTGCTCCTATCTCTAGAGCCCCTCCTCGCCTTTTTGTGCGGTGTGGTTGAAATCATGGTAGGCATGTCTCATGCACCACGATAATTTGGTGGTAGGAGAAGGAAAACAACGAGATAGCGAGTTTCTGAATTCATGTTCCTCCTAAATAATCTTTTAGACTTGATGATCTCCCATTTATGAATACATATTTAGTGTAACAAGAGATGCTAAAAAAACACAATTTAAATATAGTAAGTAATATTGTTAAAAAACACGTGTTCTCATCAAACCGTTGGACTCAGTGTGGGTTTGTTTATTTACCTACTATTAATAGACTCCCCGGCAACCAAAATAGGGCTCAGGGGTGAATAAGAGAGAGTACTCATAGGTAACATAAATGGCGCACGCTTTCGACAGGGGCAATTTTTGGAAAATACTCTTACTATAGCAAAGATAAGCGAGGGGACTTTTCGTTAATACGTCAAGTTGTTACTGCTTGCTATTTCAACTATTCTACCAACTTCGAACAGTTCAAAAAGTTTAGATTGGCCATCTTCGGCTTCTACTCACACTCACATAACATAAGCTATAAATCTACCACATTCGGCTTCGCAGGAAGGGGTTGAGTATCACGTGACCATATAATCACTATCTAATAAAGTGCTGTTTTGAAACTGGCGCCTATCTTCCGATTATTTTCTGCCTAAAACCTGAAGCTCCATAGTTAGTCTAAGTTCGAGAGCGCCAATTTAAATATCACCTGACATACTAGTTTCAGGCGCAACTCACGACCCGCTCCACGCGTGATGAATTGCTATTCATCTATTTCGAAGTATTTTACACCACTCCATATCTTCCCTACTTCGGAGTAGAAGGCATTATACTTCTAGAGTTCTGTCAATTATGATCAATAGAACAACTTCCCTCCCTTGCATTATTCTAAAATTCTAGTTTGACAAGATTCAAAAAGGCCTAGTCATGTCCTCCCTTCTCTCCATGACGAATTGACCATCACGGCATATTCCGTAGTTCCATGACACATGGTAGAACTTCCCTCACTAGAATAAGGTACGAGATACCATGATACTCGTACTCGAGTACTGAGCTTTTACCAGTGACCAGGATGGGTAGTTTCAAATCCGAATCGGCCTCGCCGTTTCCCTATCCGACGCGTCGCATTCGCATTCGCACTCGACTAAAACAAGGGATAACCGTGCCCGCTTTATGTATGAGCTTCGCCTCAGAACGTCAGCTAAACCCATGTTCCCTGTAAATCATATATTTTCAAAAGTGAACACTTACCCTCTCAATCTCTTTCCTTGTCGAACTCTTCTTTTTTCCTGTCTGCTGATTTTATACTCTCTTTCCAGTTTCTTACTTGATTAAATCGCGAAGATACCCAATTAACAACTTTTTGCAAGATGGGGAGACCAGAGAGTAGAGCAAGTCTTGAGAGTAGACGGGAAGAGGAAATCGATTGGGACGCCCCTCCTCAGTATGAACTACATTTAAACGGGGATGATGGCCATATCAGCACGGAGGTGTTAAGTAATTATTTAAATTCAATCTGTCAGAATAAATGCTTATTCTCACAGATAACGGTAGATTTAGCATGCAATTCAATGGGGATGCGAAATTGTTCCTAGAAAAACCACTCCCTCCACTTCCAGAATACGAACCTCCGGCGATTCCAATTACACAAAGTTTTGCGACCCCGGATCGATCCTTTCCCTTGCTCAATATTGTTATACAAATTGTTGGTAGTCGAGGTGAGTTGCAAGACGGAATACTATACGGGGGAAAAGGGCAAACTGATGGCGATTATAGGCGATGTTCAGCCATTTATAGCTTTGGGACAAGAATTGCAAGCTGTTGGACACCGAATAAGAATAGCGACACATGATGTTTTCGACGATTTTGTCACAAAGTCTGGCTTAGAATTCTTTCCAATCGGAGGAGACCCCGCGGATCTGATGGCTGTACGCACCCCAACCACGAACTAATGCTCACTTTGATTTCTAATATATTCGCAGTACATGGTCAAAAACCCGGGTATCATCCCCAAGATAGAAACCGTTAGAGCAGGCGACATTGGGAGGAAACGAAAAATGGTTAAAGAAATGTTAGAAGGCTGCTGGAGATCGTGCATCGAGCCGGATCCGAAAACGAACATTCCATTCGTGGCGGAAGCAATCATCGCCAATCCACCCAGTTTCGCACATGTGCACTGCGCGCAAGCATTGGGTGTACCGGTTCATCTCATGTTTACAATGCCTTGGACGGCTACGAGAGCTTTCCCACACCCTTTGGCCAACATTCAATCTTCTAATGCGGACCCCAAAATGATTAATATTCTGTCATATGGAATGGTGGACATGATGACTTGGCAGGGGTGAGTATTGTTCTTGCGTTTAAAAAGAATACAGCTAATTTTATTCAAGCTTGGGAGATGTTATAAATTCTTGGAGAAAAACAAGCCTGGATCTTGAACCAGCCCCCGCAATGTTTGACTCAAGTTTGATCCAAACGGGAAAGGTGCCATTTACTTACTGTTGGTCTCCAGCACTTGTTCCAAAGCCAATAGATTGGCCGTCAACGATTGGTAAATGTCACCTCCCTTAGCCGAAATCATGAAACTAACAGAAAATAGACGTTTGTGGGTTCTTTTTTCGAGCTGCACCAGCTTATACCCCGCCACCGGAGATCGACGATTTTATCAGAGCAGGCTCTGTACCAATTTATATCGGTTTTGGAAGCATTGTCATGGAGGATGCGAATGCTATGACTCAGACTATCTTGGCTGCAGTGAGAGAGTGTGGGGTGAGAGCGATCGTCTCGAAAGGGTGGAGTAAACTCGGTACAGGATTTGAAGATGAGAATGTTTATTTCATTGATGATTGTCCTCATGGTGAGTCATTTTCCTGCGTCGTTTTTCTTATTCGAGACCTAACTTTGAATCTTGATAGAATGGTTGTTTCAACAAGTAAGCGCGGTCATTCACCATGGTGGTGCAGGTACAACTGCTTGTGGGTTGCTAAACGGGCGGCCTACTTGTATTGTCCCATTCTTTGGCGAGTTCGTAAATCCAAGGCCCTGAAAGAAAACGAACGTTAACAAGACACTCCAGTCAACCTTTTTGGGGAAACATGGTATCCGTAGCAGGAGCGGGACCCCCTCCAATTGATGCGAAAAGCATGAACCCCGAAATTCTCTCCTCAGCAATCCGATTTCTCCTTTCTCCCGAAGCTCTTACGGCAGCTGGCACCATTGCCGACAAAATGCGATCTGAGAACGGAGTCAAAACCGCTGTGGACTCTTTCCACCGACACTTGAGCGTGAAGGATATGAGTTGCTTGATGCTACCCGATTCCCCCGCAACTTGGTCAATAAAAACCAAGAAAGGAAAAGACAAAGTTTTGCTGAAATTAAGCCACAGAGCTGCTAGTGTCTTGGTGGAAGAGAAGAAAATCAAAGTGAATGATTTGAGACTGTAAGATCCTCGCTTACAGACCCCTTTTTTAAAATCCGCCAATAAGGTGACAGAAACATTCACTAACTTTCTCTTTGCAGATATAAGCCCAAGCCTATATTTTCCGATACTTTGAGATGGGATCCCGTTACAGCAACAACTTCAGCGGCTTATGATTCACTGTTAAATGTCGGCTCTTCGTTGGGAAATCTCGTTAGCGAACCGAGGGCAGAGTATCGACGTGCGAGAAGTGATATGTCTAAAACGGCATCTACCTCATCATTACCTTCGACATCTGCCTCTCAGGTGTCATTGACTTCTGAAAAAGGAAGTCCACTTGCCGTAATTAAAACCCAACCCCCTAGCGAAGACGGCTCGAGTGCAAATGGAGAGACACGCAGTATGGAGCGAGACGCAGTTCAAACAGATGCTTCGCAGAATTCCCACGCCGGAAGAGCAGCAGGAAGAGCTTTAGGAAGGGGGTTTGGAAAAGTAGGGAATGCGTTCGTGAAAACGGCGATTGATGTTCCTGTTGCGTTTGCGGATGGCTTAAATGCAGTCGTAAGTTCTCCTCCTCATCTCCCCGTGTTACAAAAAAAACTAAATATATGCAGCCCAAACTTTACGGCGGAAAGGTTCGCGATCATGGCCCGATCACAGGTTGGAAGTCCGGTACCATCAAGGGGGGTAAAGCTTTGGCATACGGATTTTACGACGGCACTGTGGGTTTGTTCACGGAACCAATCAAGGGGGCCAGAGAAAAAGGAGCAAAGGGATTTGCGACTGGCTTCGGCAAAGGAGTCGGGGGACTATTTCTTATGCCCCACTACGCGATCGTCGGTTCGATTGCATATCCTGCTTTGGGACTCTATAAAAGTCTCAATACAAGTACGGTCGATGGCACGCAAGGAGCTATCTTGCAGTCACAAAGAGATTACGGAGCGTATTTTGCCGAAAGGCACCATGTCACGAAAGAGGAAGTCTCCCAAATCATCAAAAGATTCCAGGACTTCATGGGTATCAGTCGATCGGAGGATCTTGTACGAACACAAGATGCTTTGAACTCTTTATCGCCAGACATAGGAGGAATCGAAAGTCGGTACCCACGAGAAAGTATGACGCAAGCGAGGACACCAAGTAAACAGCACGAATTTGATTCCAATCCCGTAAGAGGCTTAGACTTTCGTCCCAGCGAGCTCGAAAACCAAGTTAGCGGACTGAACCAAAACCCAATCGAAAACTGGCGCTCGTCAGTTCAAAGAAATCCCCCACCACCACCAACTGCTCGGAGCGACCTGCGGCAGCAACCCTCTAGCAACTATTCGGAAAGTGTCTACTCCGAAAACAAAAACACCAGCACCCAATTCGCGCATCACAACGAGCCCTCTCCCGCTTACGAGCCCTCAACAGGAACAATAAGTGAATTGGGAGGAAGTGAAGTGAGCGAATTAAGCGCATCAACAAATCTCTACTCAGCAAGCACCGTCCGACCACGAGTAACACCACAAACCATGCCGCCAGCATACATAACTAACAACACACCCCTAGTCTCACCTCTCACCCCCGCATTGAGCGAAGCGGACAGCACTCTAACAGAACGGGAATCTCGAGAACTGGCAGCGGCTATGCGAGAATCCCTGGAGACACGCGATGAAATTACCATCGCGCTTCAGGAGTCTCTGGAGTCAGAGAGGGCGATATTAGAGCTGGAAGCTAGGGATCTTCAAGCGGCTTTGGAGGTATCTCTGACGGATAGGACATCCCGAAGGACTTCGTTTTCTGCTTAGATGACAGGGGATGTCGATTTGCGATTTGGAGTTTTGGCGCAATGTGGAAGGGAATTCTGGGAAATGTTTTCGTAAATTTGTGTTAGCGATACCCCCTCAACCGCGCGAAATATAAATTCGTAAACTTTAGACCAAAGAGCCACTATTGTTTTTCTCCAATGCTCCTCATCACATGGAGGGATGTAATTTACTTACCGTTCTAAGAGAGACGGGAAGGCCTATATTTATCATAACATCCTAAAAAAAGGAAAACATTATTCTAGAACAGACCGGAGAATCGTGGCAAATACAAATACCACATAGATCAAGGCATCTAGAATTATCAATCCAGCCAACTTATAATATATCTACATCAATCACTTCACCGAAACCTGCTACCTGCTTTTCAAAAAAAGATATTAATTAACTACTTGTACCCATCCATCTATTTACTAATAAATACAGGTGGAAAAGTCTACATTGTACAAAAGGTACAAGCCCATATTCCCGCAATTCTTTCTTGCCCCGGATCTCTTTTTATATGTAATGTGTAATATGTATACAACTACAAGAATTTCGGGATAGTGGATTAATGTTGGGTATCGTTTGTATAAGGATAATCCAGATATGTTATGTGTATATTCGGATCGTGTTTCGAGGAGTAATTGTTTTCCTGGGTCGGGAAAGAAACCCTTTAGTCGGAAAGGGGGCTTACTTTTGGTTGATCGAGTCGTAGAATAAAGGAGTCGAGATAATGTTTGGTTCGCCGGCCGGCTTACTCGAAGAAATTAAGGGCACACGCAGCCCAAAGTCCTCTCATCGAACAATCGAGAAACCCCAACGAATTCCCATCTCGTTCCAACATATTTCCAATCATTCAACATCCCACCCCTCACCCTCCCCATTCCCCTCCCACCGATCATCAACCCACCGCCCAAGCCCCTCGCACCCCCTCGGGACCCTACACATCTCTCTATCCTCTCGACTAGCAGTCCTCCACACCAAATCCCTAACCTCCCTCCCCACCCTCTCGACAACGTCCGCTGCCCAGATGATGTCCAAATGCTCATAATCCTTGTAGAACCCCATATGCACAACCCTCGCGTCCGGTTCCTTCCCGCTCTCAAACCGATTTATCAACCTCTGTCCATCAACAAGCTGATCCTTGCCCGCGACAAAAAGCGCCATCGGAGGCGACCGCGCATCAAACCAAGGATTAGTCGGCGCCTCAGGATTTGCTTCTTCAGCTCCAAGTTCCGCCTTCGTAGAAAGAATACACCTATTAGTAGCAAACCCATCGCGCCCAAGCCACCACTTCATACTAGCGGCCGAGATATAAGTAGGACTACACTGGAAAGACCGGTCTCGAAGTCCCCGATCCCAATTCCAATCACTCCACCCAAAGAGATAGTTGAACATGATATACGCACTCCACCCATAAATCCGACTATTAAGATGACGCTGCGCAATCATCATGTAAGGCATAAACCCATGAATCCCGAAATACGCATTGTACAACCATTCTGGGAGCTTGTTCACAAATTTGAAATACCATTTATCCAAGATGGGACCACCGTAAACGGCGGGAGCGAGGGCGCAGAAGATGGAGTATTTCAATCCAAGAGCAGGACGCTGGGTGCGAGAGAGGGCGATGAAGGCTTGTGCAGTTCCTTGGGAGTGTCCCACCAGCCCTAGTTTCTCGAAACCTGTTTCTGCTAGGACGCGAGAGGTGAGCGCTGGGAGGTCGCGTGTCCCCATATCTCGCGGAGTCCAGGTCCACATTCGTGGGTCGGTGGGTTTATACCATGAATGTTGGGGCTTGAAACCACATCTGTTAGTTCCCAGCCAAACGTCGTAGCCGGATTTACAGAGGTAAAAGGCCAAAGATGAGTCGTCGTGGGAACAGAATGCGCCAGCTGACTGCATGAGGCCGTGCATCATGAGAATCGGATATTTGGGTTGGAATTTTGAGGGATGAGGGAGGGGTCTCGAAGGTGGCGCGCCGGTAAAAACATCGGCTCCTCGAGGACCTCGTTGGCGCTCTGTTAGAGGGGTGTATTCGGTGGGGTCGTAGACGTGGGTGAGAGTTATGAGAAATCCATCTTCAGTGCAGACGGTGAATTCTTCGGCGTCTAGACCGACTCTTCGCGCGTAGTAGGCCAGATCGTTTATGACTGGGTCCTTTCCTCCTTCTGTGGGTATAAACTCCATCCCCGCCCGACTCTCCAAATCCGATTCCGTTCTTGATCGCATTTCCGCCCTTCTCTTCTCTTCTCGGAGAAATGGTCGTTTCGCATTGGGATCTTTCCGTATTAACCTCAAAAAGTTGACCTTTAAAGTAGTTTGAATATTGGTGATGACCGCCCCCGCGAAAAGTAACCCGAGACAGCATATCGAGAGCGAAAAGGACAGAGGTCGGTAGACCAAAGACTTTAAATGCCGTTTCGAACCCGTTCCATAGTACGGAGGAGCTGGAAATAATTCGTTATTTTCCGGCGATCGAAAAGAATTGTTATCAGATTCCTCCACTTTGGTTTCCTCCGAGGGTGCGGGTGTTCGTCTCGACAGCCCACTCGTATCTATGTCGGATGGTCTATTGGTCTTTCCATTTCTCGAGGGAGATACCGATGCCATGTTTTGGAGGGGAAAGACATGGTGGTTCTGGGAGGGGCTGGATTCGTCGCCCATTTTTATCGCCAATTATGTAGAGTCTCGTCGGGGATGTAAATCGACAGCGACATATACGTAAATGATGGGAACTGAAATTGTACAGTATTCTGGCTAGGAGGTGATGAAATCTATTCGCAGGGGGTGGGATCGGAGCAAGTAGCAAGTAGCTGGTGTCTAAGTCGGGGCTAATTTAGTTAAGAGATAACACTAATGTGAATGCGACGGGAAAGCGTCGTTTCAGGGCGCGCTTGGAATTCCGGAGAAGAGCCAGTGTTTTGAAGAAATATGGCGGAGGGTCGCAAGGAAAACGAGGAGTGGAAGTGGAAAGATAGGAGCTGAAATTGAGAAGGTGTACCTGTCGTTTTCAAAAGATGCTCATGCTGCCAAAATAAAGGAATGGTCCTTGGTATCGTCGCGAGGCCAAAAGCAGGATGACTGGAACAACCTGCTTGAGCTCGTGTTGAGCTACTGGCCTTGCGAATGAGGTTTTCTGAACTCGAGTTGACGAGGGGGAGGAGGAGGAGGAGGGGAGAGAAGAACAGAGGAGGAGGAGGAGGGGAGGGGAGGGGAGGGGAGGGGAGGGGATATGAGGTGGTTGATCATTCGAGTGCCCACCTGCATTCTTTTCCTCGCTTCGGCCAAATTTTGAGACTGAGACCCTGCCGCCATCTTTGATCCGGTGACGTAGAGGGGCAGCTAACGATATGACCATTTATTTTTAGTTTTCCAGATTGAGGCTCTGCTGCTTTCGTATAAATAAGAGGGTGAGGTGAGTATGAGTAGATAGTGAAATGGAAGGCTTTGTCAACAGTAACATATACAAGTATATAAACAAAGTGCAACCATCAGCTAATAATGCCTGTATTGAGCAACACTTGAAGCCGTGCGGTAGTCTTCAATACATCAGGTGGCATGAAAGAATGTAAAAGGATGAGCGGAATAATAAAAAAGCAGGTGTTTTTCGAGAGTGGCTAAACATAGATAGAATACATAGACACAACCGAATTCAAAGAGAGCTGTACAACGTTGGTAGGGAAAGTAAAGAGGTGTGAACACCTGAAGGCCTCTGTATCCAAACTTCACCATGTAGAATTCCCAGATCACATGATATTAGAGCTAAACCGCATTCGCACAACCTCGGCAGAGGGAAATCAGCCGAAGACCGCAGGGTGGTTAGTGGAATACCTATGGGAATGGGACAAAAGTCGCATTCGCATTACCTGATCATTTCAGTGTTACCTGTCACTTATACTCTTGTCTCTGGTCATCCATACTGTACATACTGACCACTCTCTCAATCTCTTCTTTAAATCTCCTCGAAACCTCCAACCATTAAAAGGCGGACGGACCTATCTATCTATACTTTTGCTGACCCTCCCCTCTGAGCATGAACCAGCAACGATAGCTTGCCAACGCGTCCAGCGCAACCACCCCCAACCCAAACACATACCGAGACACCATGTCGATGACCACGGCAGACTCGATGCCAATAACACACCTTCGAAAACGAAAGAGGAGGCGCCAGGATAAAACGTCAATTACTGCGAGATTGGTCTTGGATGACCATGTGAAGGGCGATGTGGGCATACTCTCCGAGGATTTATACGCCGATTTATTTCCAGCGGCTGTGCAAGGTGGGAACTATAATCTCTGCCTCGCAGATACAAAGCTGATTTCCTTGTTTCTATATAGCCCAAGAAAATGGAACTCAGGGCCCGGAAATATTACATGTTGCAATATCCCCTTGGTGCCCCTCAACTGCTGTTGAGGACTCGACGTGGACCGTAGTTGCAGTCAGATCCTCCAGTGCGCTCGCCCATTCGACCGTCCAATTTTCTCCATCTTCATTAGCTCTACAAGGGTTTGCGGAAGCCCTGCAGAAAGTGGCCCCCTCGAAGTTATCAAGTCACAGTCGAAGTGGGATAGAAATAAGGATACTGGATGTGATACCTCTACCTTTGGATGTGGTCTTTGTGACCGTAGAGGGAGATCTTGCGCAGCGGCTGGAAAATGGGGAGGGCACATTCCACGGCGAACATGCGAGAATGAATGGCAAACCGGTGGGGAAACTGAGTTCTATCGTACCTGAAGACCGGTTGACATCGGCAATTCGGGAGGCATTGGGAGCTCTGAAAATAGTCCATACTGGGGATTTCTTCTCGCTGCCATTGCCCCCACATCCCATTACACATGTACCGCCACCGCCCGCCCAAGTTTCACTCTGTGAGCCTGTGGGCCAAGGATATTTATCCCCGTTGAGCAAGATAATTATCACTCAAACTGGTCACCATTCAAAGCAGGTGCGCAAACCAAACGCCTTACCTGTTAATAAGGCATTGAACTCGGTGGGAGAGGACGATGAAGATACTTCAACAGATCAGTTCTATTCTGCAGCAGAAGACCGTTATAAGACGGATGCTGCAATCGATGATGACGAGGATGAGGATGATTCAGCCACTGAGACAGAGGAAGAAATTTCAGATGCAGATAGTGGCAGTTTATCTGATGATTCCATGGACGATTTGATCTCATTACAAGCTCCAACTCTACCAGCTCACAATGCAAGTGGAATATCTACTGTACAGGCCGGAACGCCACGTACAGTGGGGAGGAATACCAATGGTATGACAACTCCGGGCTCTGTGTTTTCGAGCTTTACGGCGACAACTGCTCGTGCTGGAGGACAGAAAGGTAGACTGTTCAAAGCACAATGCCTCATGAAGCCATTGCCCGAAGAAATTCTTCACCCAAAACCAAGTGTTGGGGACGATGACGAGGCTCGGGTTTTCGTTGATGTAAACTCTCTGACAAAAATCGGTTGCTTTTCGGGTGATTGGGTACGACTCGAGGTCGCTTCTGAACCACCAGCAAATGGCGCTGGTCTTTGGGGACTTGGAAGTTTTGGAAATACCGAGCCAGGGGATCCAGTTTGGCGCCCTGTAAAAGTGTTCGGCTTACCAGAAGGATATTCTCAACGACCAGTAACCAAAATCCCAAGTAACAAGCAAGGAGAGAGACGTCTGTCGTTTTTTGAATCGCAAATTCAAAAGCCAACTAGCCCAACTGTCTACCTCTCGCCAATATTACTGGCAAATATGGAAAACATGCCATATTGTCGACTCTCGCCTTTGAAAAGAACTCCCCAGCTTGGAAGACCATCCCTAGCGAAGATCACAAGCTCATCTCGGCCGCCCTTTTTGCAAGAACTTAAATTGCTCAAAGTTTCCACCCCAATCTCAACGGAAAGAACGGCACAAAATGTACTATTCACGAATCTTAAAAGTCATTTTGGCAACCGCACCCGTATTGTGCGAAAGGGTGACTTGATAGCAATTCCCATTGATGAGGAGCTCGGTCGAATCTTACATCAGACATCTGCCAGTGATGATCTTGAGATTGATGATTTGCTTTCTAACGTATCTCCTTCTTCCCCTCGAGGCACTTCCTCTACTAAGCCCACAGCCGTGGGATGGTTTAAAATAGGCTATGTCAGCGTATCGAAAGAGAATGCTGAAACTTCGGATGAGGAAGATATCTGGGGAGGGGCAGCGTCTGTTGACGGGCCCTCGACTCATATTATGCAGTCTGGCAGTGAAAATAGCCGCATACCCTCGACAAAGGAAAGTACTTGGGAATACTACCTGGGATTGAAGTCTTTGCCCAAGTTGGAAGTACTCTCAACTTCGTTGCCAGAACCACGAAAGGCTCATGTCACATCACTTCAACGAAGGTTGCGAGAACTTATCGCAGCTGCGACTAGCCCTCGAGCAATACATCTAAAACAGAAGCCGTTGGCCATCCTCCTGGTTTCCACACAGCGCAACATCGGAAAAGCAACATTAGCCAAAAGAGCATGTTCCGATATTGGACTTCACACGTTTAGTATCGACGCTTATGATATCCTTACTGAAGGTGGTGCTGGTAGCGATGTCAAAACTGTTAGTTACCTGGAGTCACGAGCGGAGAGGGCAATGACCTGTGGACCTGAATTTTGTTCACTTCTCATTCGTCACATCGAGGCTCTTACTGCGGACAGGATCATATCTAGTCTCACCGAAATATTATCGGGATTACGAGTACTCATCGCAACGACTACAGAGGTTGACAAAATCCCAGATGGTGTCCGAGGTCTCTTCACTCACGAGTTAGAAATGTCTGCCCCCGATGAATGGGAACGAGAAGGCATTCTCAAAGGCATTGTTGAGAACCAGTCTGTTCCACTCGCCCCAGAAGTAGATCTCGGCTCCGTTGCTGTCAAAACCGCCGCTCTCGTCGCTGGAGATCTAGTTGATGTAGTCGACCGTGCAATTGTCGCTCGTAACTCCCGCCTAGAAGAACTATCCTCAAAATGTTCCGATGCTCAAACCCAAATCACAGTCCGCGATCTCCTCGTCGCCGGTGGTCCCGCAGGTCGCTGTCTCACAAAAGTCGACTTCGACCTAGCAGTCGACGCCGCCCGCAAGAACTTCGCCGACGCCATTGGAGCCCCTAAAATCCCTAACGTTGGTTGGGACGATGTGGGTGGATTGACAAACGTCAAAGATGCGGTTATGGAAACTATACAACTTCCCCTCGAACACCCTGAGCTCTTCGCTAAGGGAATGAAGAAACGCTCTGGTATCCTATTCTACGGCCCACCTGGCACGGGGAAGACTTTGTTGGCAAAAGCTATCGCGACGGAATTTTCTCTGAATTTCTTCTCTGTCAAAGGTCCAGAATTACTGAACATGTACATCGGTGAATCTGAAGCAAACGTTCGACGGGTATTTCAACGTGCAAGGGATGCAAGACCTTGTGTGGTTTTCTTCGACGAGCTTGACTCGGTAGCTCCCAAACGAGGAAATCAAGGTGATAGTGGGGGCGTGATGGACCGTATTGTCTCGCAACTTCTGGCGGAATTGGATGGTATGTCCGATGGTGAGGATGGGGGCGGAGGGGTCTTCGTGATTGGGGCGACGAATCGGCCGGATTTATTGGATGCTGCGCTGCTGCGGCCGGGACGGTTCGATAAGATGCTTTATTTGGGGGTTAGTGATACTCATGAGAAGCAGTTGACTATTATGGAGGCTTTGACTAGGAAGTATGTCCCTTCCCCCTCTCTTTCTCCTTAACCCTTTTCTTCTGACAGTTCTCATAATTGTTTGGATGATGTAGACAGGTAACTAATGAGGCGATAGGTTCACACTGCACCCCCAACTCTCCCTCCAACGCGTCGCCTCGCGGTTACCATACACCTACACCGGCGCTGATTTCTACGCTCTGTGTTCGGACGCTATGTTGAAAGCTGTCACGCGACAAGCTTCCTTAGTTGACGCAAAGATTGCGGGGATCAACAGCAAGGGCGAGACCAAGATCTCTACGGCGTATTTCTTCGATCACTACGCTACCAAAGAGGATATCGAAGTCGTCGTCAATGAAGAAGACTTTATCAACGCGGAACGAGAGTTGGTTCCTAGTGTTAGCTTTGGCGAACTCGAGCACTACGGTAAGGTTAGGGCGATGTTTGAAAAGGTTGGGGATGAGTCTAAGAAGGATCACCAACATCAAAGTGGGAGCCTGAATGGATCTGCTAATGGGGGCTTGAACGGGACGGGACAGGGGAGGGATAAAGGGAAGGGTAGGGAGAAGGTTGATCGGAAGGGGAAGGGGAAGGCGGTTGAGGAGGATGAGGAGGTGGATGATTATGGGTATGAGGAGGGTAAAAGTAAGTGGAAGGGCAAGGGGAGGGCTGTTGAGGACGAGGACGAGGACGAGGAGGATTAGGATGATTGAGTGATGTATTCAGTATTAAAATGGTGGGGAATTGGGCGGGGTAAAAAAGGGATTTGAGAAATGAAAATATACCCTCTACATAAGGGAAGTGGCAAGTGCTATATTTACTCCCTTGGGCGGCGGTACAGATATATGTCTTTGTTCATGGTCCCGACCTCGCCTTGCCCCTTACGGCAGTAGCAGATACCTTGTTCTGCGCCCTGTGGTACTTAATTTATTCAGCACGAGCGCTATATCTGAGCGAACTCGCCCTATATTTTTAGAGGTCACTTGTCGACCCCACGAGAACCTGGGCTCTTGCTGTCGTAAAATCGTGAAAATGAAAGGGAAATATGAGTACATGCGGTGGGTGCTAATTGACCTGGGCCGTAGAAAATATTGGTTTGGGTCATAATATTTACAGGGTGGGGATGTCTCGGTTGCTTCAGGGGGCGTCGGCCATGTCTCGCTTCGGTCCCTCACTCCCCAAGTTGAACTACCCCCTTCCTCGCTCCACTTGCGTGGTTGGAAACTCGCCAGTTATTTCAGATACTAAAATTGCTTTACACTGTCGAATTTCGGTTAGAGGTTACATTTTCATGAAAATTTCTCTTCACGGTTGTTTCTTTTAGCTTATTCAAATGCACCCATATCGTCAGTTGTAGTGTTTATTTATTGCGCAACGAGTCTTCGCGTAATGGAAGGGCAATCTTTGTTCCAGTTCACCCTCCACGAAGGGCTTCTTCCATAATGGTCTTCATGAGACTTTTACGTGCCTTGCGATATCGATTTTCCCTTCCTGACATCATAGAAAGAAGACAGGCAGTGGCCAATTCCCTATTTAACAAGCTCGCATTTCAATTCTCACTCCTCATCACTCCCATCATTCCTTCAGCACACACTCTTTTCCTCACAACCCCATCTTCAAAGGCATTCAAAATGCTCAAAACCATCCCAACAATCGCTCTTCTCGCGACCCTAGCCCTTTCAGCTCCTGCACCTCAACCACCATCCCTCACAGACATCCTCCCAATCCACTTATCACTCACTCTCGGTCCTCTTCTCACAATCGATCTTGCGCGCGTTCTCGAAGCCGTGTTAGCTGGTGTTTCATCTGCACTTCTTGATTTACCACTTATCGAAGAGTTAGCCGAGTTCTTACATGGCGCGGGGGAGGAACTGATTTGTGGTACTGATAAAGCGTTGTGTGATACGCTTGAGCAGTTTTGTTTGGTTGCGAAACAGCAGGGTGGGGGTGCAGGAGATCCTGGGGTTTCTGGTGGTAGTGGAATAGGAGGAAGTGCAAGCAGTGGAGGAAGTGCAAGCAGTGGAGGAAGTGGGGGATCTGGATATGCACTTCCTCCTCCAACGAGAGATTCTTTGTTGGAGGCTCTGGGTGGTGATCCGGTGGGGTATTTGAATGAGTGGATTGGGAGTCATTATTCTGCTACTTCTAGCCCTCCTTCATCCGGTTCTTTGACTAGTCCACCGACTTCTTCTGATGGAAGTCTTCTTTCATCTGGTAGTACTTCTATATCCGACCCTGGTTGCCACTGCTCAACCATCCCACCCGCTCAAGGTCAACAACTCCAATCCTGGATCGATGACCAAGGACGCTCTGTGGATCCTAACATCCTTTCTTCACTTCAACTTTCTGCCATCGGGGGGATTGCAGAGGCTCTTTCGGAACATGCTAGGGAGTTGTTATTGGCTTGGTTGGAGGGTGAGTGTCCTTTGGAGGAGGCGGTTAGGCAGGTTGTTATTGGGTGGTGTGGTGTTGGGGGTTGGAGACATTGAGGGTTTAACCTTGATTGGATTTGAGCCTTTTTGATTGAGTCAAAATTTCCAGGCGTTGTTAACTGTATGAATAGTTTTTTGGATGAAATGAGAAGGTTGGTCATGCTGAACAATTGATAAGTGGGTGGCAGGGGTCAAGAGAGACCAAAATTATTTTTCTTTGCTTCTATAGATCGTTTGCATTGAAAATTTAAATTGAGACTTGGAGATTGTACGCGAGTAGCCAATAAAAAAAATATGCTACGTGTATCCCGCATTCTATCTCTGCAACATTATGATCTACTGGGGTTATCGTTATCAGTTACTTCCAAGATATTCATCGTCGTTGAGAAAGCTTTTCACATTGAGCCGAAATCATATAATTTTGTTGAAATATCATAGGAAACTGGTAGAATTACACTGTGTTGCGCCTTGGTTAGTTTCCAGAACTCAATACTCTGGTAACACTGAAGTCAGACGCTTGCTCGCGGGTCGATCTTCTCTGTGGAATGGGCAGACAAGGGAAAACAGCGTTCGCCGTATGTTACTGTCGCCAAGCAGCCGAAGCGAGAAACCTCTGAAGCTCCAGTACCATCGTCGATGTAGTCAAACTGACTATGGACCAAACCTATACGATAGAAGGAGAGAAGATTGAGTTTATAGGGAGAAAACGCGAGGCTTGGATCCGTCAATGGTTTATTGTTATTGACAACTATAATCACCCAGTAAACTTCCCAAATCTGAATGACTACATACCACAAAGCTCACTATTGTCGATACCAGGGACTAGCCAAAATTTGAACAGAGTTTGTCTTGGAGATTTTGTCATAGCTCCTCCGATATTTTCTGAGGAATCTGTGCTTCGCTTTATGATCGAATTAGTAGCATGGAGAAATCCCCAAACCAGGAAGAACACGTAAAGAACATAATCGAGCTTCTTGGTTATCTTCCTCTCACTAACATTCGAGAAAGAGTCAGCTACTCCCTGTGAGAGGTCAAAGGTCCCCAGGACCCGGGAGTAAAAGAAGTTCGTCGACACTACTTGCAAAATTTCGATTAACCTAATTGCTTCCGACGAACATGTGACATTGGAGAAGGGGCAAATCTTTACCATTCTTTCTTTCCACTGTTATCGAGACATCCGGCAAGACATATCCAGACTCTCTCACTTAGTTGATCTCCAAGTGTTATCTTTCATCAACTCCCCTAAGTCCAGATGTATCATGGCCTCTATTTATCCTACCACCACGCTACAAGATTTTTAATAGTTTACATAAGCACTAAGCAAGGGTTTGAATCCTGATGGATATAGAAGTTAAGCTAAAAAGAAGAAGATCATTAACTAATTGTAGTTATTCGCTCCCTCAGCTTAGCTAATTAATTAGTATTGATTAGTATAATTTTTAGGGCACCTTTTAATTAAAATCTCGTTTACTCTAATCACGTTAATCGGAGTAATAATTAGATTAGTCTCTCAAGACATCAGTACGCAGTACTCTTGAAACTCAATTTGTTACTATTATCGTTACTATTAAGAGGTTATCTGTCTATTTATGTAGTAAAATGATTTACTTTTGATTTATTAAGTGGATATGTAATTCATAAATCCAGAGTTTGATTATGGGCCAGATTCATGATGTCTATATTTAGGTAGGAGTGAAGTTATTTAAATAGATATCATTAAAAGAGGTAAATAACCAGATTGAGGACTCCACATTATTCCTCTTAAGCCTCGGATTTTCACGCAACAGAAGGAGAAAAGAGAAGGACTTATTCAAACCAGACACGCCTGGATCAAAAGAATGACTAGCCCTCAATTCCATAAAGATTGTCATCAAAAATTCCATCAAATGGCTTTCCTTCGTCGGTCAACATTGAAGGGGCATCTGAACGCAATCTTTTTGCAACTAGAGGGGGCGCGCCTGTTGGATCAAAAGATGCATGGCTTTTAGGGGGCTGTAGAGTATTGTCTTGTTGCCGCCGTCGTTTCCCAGGGTATGGACCAGCGGAATCCTTTCCTCTAATTTTTGAAAGTCTAGCGAATCGAAATTTGTTTTCGAACTCGACGGGAGGCCCCTCACGTGGCATATATTCCACCCAATCGTCGTGAGTGCCATCGGGAAGGGGATACCCTAAGCGAAGATTCCTCAAGTGTACTAATTTTTCCTCCTGCCGTTGAATTATCGCTTCAAGAACCAAGTCGTTTTCTGCCGAGATTGTTTGTCCCGTTGTGAGAGACGGAATAGCTATTTCCAGTTCACCAAGATCGTCAATCCCATTGTCAGAGCCACTTTCGCATGATACCAAGATAGCGCTTTCAGCATCAAATGTTTTATATCCGTCTAAGAATGGAGCCAAGCTAAGCTCTGAGCAGGCTCCAGCTGTGTATGGATTTTCCAGGGTCCCAAGTTTAGTTTCAATAGACTCGTCGCACACATTTTTGGGTTCATCAGAGCTATCCCAATCAACCGAAGCTTCAAGCACTTCGGTATAAGACTTCTCATAACTAACAAGGGATTAGAATGATGTTGCCAGATAGAATAAATGGAGTCAACTCACTATGACTTGGTAGCACGCCAAATCATATCAATATCATTGGAGTGGTGTTGTTGATAGTTGAAAGTTACTGCACGACATGTGCTCTTTTTTGCGTCAATGAGTGCTTGAAAAGCTTTTACATTATCGCTCTGTGCTGCACATCGATGGTAACCTATGGTGACTCGATAACGCTCCAATGCTTTGAGTGCCGCTGGTGCCCGTTCTTGCAATCCGGTGAGAAAGGTTTTCTGCACAGTGTCAGCTAGTTTGTGGCTAAAACATGGGGCTTTATCCTTACCAAATCCTGAAGATTTCCCGAATTCCATTTCAGCTTTGCTTTCCATTCTGACTTCCTGAAGCAATCAATAGACCGGTAGACGATTCTCAAGGCGCATGAGATTGTGGCGGGGTCTTGGTGACCATTCCCAATCAAGGATCGATTTACTTCTTGACAAAGAACCTTTAATAGTTGCTGGACTCGGTACGCAATCGCATAAGCAGTCTCTAGGACGAGGTTCTTGGCTTGTGGAGCTGACTCGATCCCCTCAAAGCATATCGCATTGCGATCCCAATTAAATAATATTCCAAGATATTCCGAGCACCGAAGAGCTGTTACTATGATAGCTTGCTATCTTCCAGTCAGGTATGCTGAGCACATGATAATGGATTTAATTTACCTCATCCCGGTGAAGCTCCTTCAGATTGCACATACGGCTCGCAACATCAATGAACCTATCCATTTGAATGTCGTCTAATCCGGGCAAAGGGAAATCTTGGTTGTGAGATTCAGCATCTTCCAGAGCCTTCCGAGTTGTTGCTAAATGCTTGATAGTGACTGGAACGGCACTAGTTGAGAAGCCGAATGTTGCAAACGCCTCATGGTCCATGTGACATACTACAGAACCTTTAAAGTAATCTTCGAGTTTCACTCCCGGCAGTAAGTTGGAAACAGCTTCTGATGCTCCCCTGAGCCGAGTGAGGAGGACTTGGGTGGATTCTGGTTCACGTAAGTTGCTGGGCTAAGAAGGACATAGGTAGGATAATATACTAGTGTCGAATGCAATAACCTTGTCTATGAGGGGGATCGACGTATCACTCATGCCTTCTGAGAGTTGAGGAGTAGCGAAAAGTTTGAGATATAGCTTGGTACAGCGATCACAAGGAGATTTTGGATTGCTGCTTATGCACTAAATAGTCAGAACTAAGAAACAAAGCTAACGATGGATTACCAACTGCTTTGTGGCTAAAAGAGCACTCGAAGCACCTTTTGCCAGTAGTAGTAGTAGGCTTGGGTGGTGGATTTGTTGTTCTGGTTGAAACATCATGGTGCTGTAGAGAATTTCGCAATTGGCGTTCATAGCTGACGGGCACGTAAGGATGTATTCCGTCTTGAATTGCTACGTTGGGACAGCTTCGTGTAACTTGCAGCAATGGAATCTTCTGAGGTGGATATAATTTCTGCTGCTCTGGCCAGTATTGTCTACCGGGCAGGGGCGAAGTCCATTCGTTGCCATCCCCACTCCAGTATTGGAATAGTGGGAAGCACTCAGAGTTGGGAGCGCTATATTGAATTGATGGGGTGTCTTCAACTATATCGCTTGAATTTCCCCATTGCATATCAACTGTTACGGGGACCACGTGATTGGATGACAACCGCTCTCGAACTTCATTCGGATGTCCATAATTGGGGTCCTAGAATAGAAGATCAGCGAATGGTTTTATATAATGACTGAACAGTGCTTTATACAGGTTGAATCCATTCCAAGCATCCTCCAGGTACAGACGATGGGTATTGGAAAGAGTGTTCTGGGTCCGTCAATGACCAATTCGCGACGTTATTTCCTGCGAGAACCGTGGAATTATCAGTATCTTCGTCCTGGCCGGAAGAATAGATCCTGGAAACAACATCGTAGTTACCAGAGTCTGTCGCCATATTAAAAGATGAGATGAAGGAATGGTGGTGATTGAGAACATCGTAGTCTGAAGGATATGCGAGTTTATAGAACCGTAAAACTCAATTTGCTTTTGCTTTTTAGTTTCGGTCGGGTTTGTTTTATTTGCTATGAATTGAAATTCAGGGGGGCGTCGCTGATGATAAGGCGAGAGCAAGGTAATGGTCGCTGGAACAAGGATTACGGAAGCTTTCCTATAGGTTGTCAGTGACTTTACGTCAAATTTTCTGCGACCGCTGCTACCAGCGCTTGAAGTGCTCGAGCGACACGGTAATTACAGTGCCTCTCGGGAGTGCATTGGACTGTACTTATCTGTTGGTAACACCAGGTGGTACTGTACTTCCGGTTCAGGTTCTCCATAATGGCACCCGAGCGATGCATCTTCGTGACACAGCGATCAACAACCCGTCGCTGGGTTACTGGGCTGAGTTAATAGTGGCTTGTTCAACGTGCTTGGAAGACAAGGCCCCCGGGGCTTCTAATTCCATTGAGATTACTTCTTAGAGGCCAACACCTGACATATCCGACAAAGCACACTTCACTTCAACAAAAGAACATGACCATCGCAATCACGGAAATCATCATGATGCTTTTGACAGCCCTTCAGCTGGCCATCCAAGGAATAGGCCACTGGGAACTGCGAAAAATGAAAAAGGTGTGGTGTGTTGGCTTCTTTCAATTCTCGGGAGCTAACGAAATACAAGACCCTTGAAACTCACCGTAGTGGAGTGTGAAGGAGGGAGGACCTTTCAATTCCAACAAGACCTGAAGGAGCAGCGAGAGGTCGCGAAATAGTTGCAAGAGAAGTAAGGAACACCTCTTTTCGTTGCTTAAGTATATATTTATCCAAAATCAAGAACTAACTCTTTACCAGATCTTCTTGAATCATGCTCCTAAATTCAAAAATCGCTAGCTATATTCCCAAGAATAGAGAATATTGACTCTCACTGATAGAATTACGGGCGTTCCGAGTCACATTTCGGAGGCATATTTCAAGGGCTTTTAATCAATAAAAACAAGTTCAAAGGCTCGCCATCTCTGAGATTATCTGAGAGCTAGCTGCTTCCAATATTATAATTCCGCGCTGGAGAATGTTCCAAATACCTGTCTGAGAATTCTCTTACTATATTCAAAATCCAAAAAGAATTCTAAGATTATATTCAAGTAAATTAATGTATAAAGTATCTCCTATAGGCTTGGGAGCTTAGTTCTTCTAAATATTTTCAGTGTGAGAACCGAGTCTAGTAGAGTAAAGTAGTACTGTACTAGTCGATAAGTCTGAACCATCTGCCACTTTCACTAAAACTCACCTACAACACCTGACAAGAGAGATAAAAAGGCGTGCATGTTTCCAGGCTAATTTTGTTAGCAGAGTGAGTAAAGATTAATCATGAATCAAACCATTAATAAATTCAAGTTTTAAAGAACTTCTCATTAAGCTAGGAGAGACAAATAGACATTAAATAGCTCATTTCGTCTATAATACTCACTCCAATATAAACTCCCTTCCCTTAAGCTCTCCCACATCGTTTCCGGTAGCACCCCAGAGGTCGGTCCGACCTCCAGTCTCCCCGTCCCGGTCACGTGTGTTGTTAATAAATTAATCAATTATTAATCAGATTAACACTGATTAGATGAGATAAGGTCATTGTAATAACCCTTAAGTCCCTCGATTATATTAGATTGATGATTCATTAAGCTAATCTACTCTAATCATTTCTTACACTATGTACTATAACAGAAATGAATAACTATCAACATCCGTCAAATTTGCTATTCTATTTCTTTCTATGTAGTACGAGTAAGCTTGGAAACTCAAAGCATAGAATAAAATATTAACAAAGTAAATTACTTCTAAAAAAGTAGTTTTTTACACTGAAAAAAAGGTAAATTCCGCCTCTAAAAATGATACATTCATAAAATCGCGATACCTACTATAAAAGATCGAGTTTGCGACACGATGCACTATTGTAGAAAGGTTAAGAAGGTATAGGTGGGTTTCGCTTAGACTTTCCGGCACCGACTGTAGCAAGCTCCCGGTGGACAGAAAAAGTGACTGTAGCTCGTACATGCCTAGGTAAACATTGTCCCATCTATCTTAGGCAATTCAAGGTAATTGCTCTACATGATTAAGTTAATTAAAGCTATTAACCAAGATAATTAGAGCAATTAAATGTAATTATCCTACAGAGTTGAAACAACGAACAAGCGAGGCAGGTACGAATACTGTCACTTCCCTTTTTTGGTCCACCGCCGAGCAAGCTAAGTCTGCGACTAGTCTCTAGTTCCCTCATCGAAAATGTATAAAGATCCTTCCCACGTTGTAAGAAAAAACTCCCCAAGGAAGTCACAATGGCAGGCACGTTCGTAAAAAGCTCATCGACTGGTTCTTACCAGATTCCCTTGATGAAAAAGAAAAGCAACTTCTCCTCCCAACACCACCCTCTCTTTCACGTTCACCACCTCCTTGTCCACCATTCGTGCCACCAATCCAAACCTTTCCCGTCCATCGAAGCTGCAACCTCCACAACCCCTGTCACATCGAAACCGCCAAAAAGCAGCACAAACGCCGACCCCACAAAACAATCGAGTACATGGAGATTTTGGAGGCGAAAGCTTGGATCAAAGAGGTCTTAGAAAAAAGAACGGGTTATACCGCAGGGGAAATACTAGAAATTTGTGCAGCTTGGAACGGAGATGGAAAGGTGTTAGCCTATGCTACGATAGAGGAGATGGGGTCTATATTCAAAGATTTTCCTTTTGCTGCTTGCATATTGGCACAAAGCGCAGAGAAAGAATCTGGTTTGTTGGTAGGGGAAGCGAAGGCATTTGGATACTATTACTACCCTTTCACTGGGCGTTGCTCTGTAATTAACAAATAATATCTATTTATTCTACTTATCCACGACTTCCTGGTACAAAGAACTACTCGTTAACCCTTTTTAGGGAGAACATGCTATACCAGCAGAAATCAAAGTATTGACCCGCCTCACGCGAGAATACCATCGATACGTCATTGACCAACTGGAGGACGTCAAATCGTCATTACCAAGGCCTACTCGAACTAAGAAAGGAAAAGCTGTTTCGGTAATTCTAGCTTTCTTCGACGAGGCATTGGGCCATACCCTCACCTTGTTGATTTTTCGCTACTCGGAAAGCCATCACAATAGAATTTGGTGGGCAATCTTGGGAGGAACTATTGGGGTTGTAATGTTTCAATTTTTTTCGCTGGGTTGTTTTGGGAGAGCTGCTGTGCGGAGAGGAAGAAACCCCCTGATCCAGAGGCGGGACACATTTACAAACTGGACTAGGGAAGGAGGAATACTATTACTTTTTAGTGGAGAGTTTTTGTGGTTGGAGTCGATTTGATGCGCTCTGGCTCCGTGCCATGTTGATATTTGATTGTTAAAGAAAATAACTACAACCCGACAGTTCGTCGATGGTCCAAAGAATGACGGGATTGAGAAATGTAAAGGATAAAGGAAACCCCCTATATCACCCAGAGACGAGTTTAAAAACTCCGGAACACCATTAGATACCCCCCCCCCCTCTCATTACCTCCGATAAATTTCCTCCAAGGTAAAACCAAACAAACACCTTCCCTCTTTCTCCCTCCCCACATCTCATCTCCTTTTCTCCCCCTCCCTTCCGATGCCCCTCACAAACTCAAACATTCCTCCTCAACATAAACATAGGCCCACCCCCCTCCCTCTCCAACCTCCTAAAAACCGACAAAGGCCGCTCCTCAAGTCCCAAACAGAGCTCCTGGACGTGCCCAGGTCCATACATGATCCAAAGACTATACTCTTTCCAGGAACCCGTGATACCGTATTTCTGCATTGCGGCAGGGAGAACCGTGGAGGTGGTGGAGGAGGGGGAGACGCGGAAGGATTGGAATGTTGTGTCTGGTGATGAGGAAGAGGTGGGTGAGAGGGTGGAGGAGGAGGAGGAGGGGGAGGGGGGGGTGGGG